>VSWD01000002.1:20746055-20751055 GCA_033119305.1 Pinctada imbricata
TAATTGCATGTAGGAAGCGACCCCACCCCTGGGGATGCCTCAGAACGCTCAGACCTAGGTCCGGACGTAGAACCACCTTGAGATGGTGACTGGGAACTAATGGACGACTGAGACTCTTGTAAATTTTTCTTTGGAAAATCTGACGTTTTAGCACTATCGCTAGATTGAGTTTTGACACAAAATTTTTCTTATGAGTGAGAGCATACGTATCAGACAAACAGCGGCTTCTTCAAGAGTTTTAACATTTTTGTCTTCCAAATGAGTTCTTAAATCTTGATGTACACACTCTTTGAACTCTTCTATCAGAATGATCTGACGCAAATTGTCAAATGAATTGGGAATTTTCTTAGATCGAAACCACTGATCAAATAAATCTTCTTTTTCTCGAGCAAATTCAACATATGTTGATTTTCAAACTTTTTGTACTTTCTAAACTTTTGTCTGTACGCCTCAGGTACTAACTGATATGCTCTCAAAATCGTGTCCTTGACCTTGTCATAGTCTGAACTCTCAGCAATACTGAGCGCCGAGTACACTTCAGCCGCTTTGCCAATAAGTACGCTTTGTAACAAAGTTGGCCAAAAATCACGTGGCCACTTCAGATTGGCCGCGATTTTCTCAAAATGTGGAAAATATTTGTCCACGGACTTTTCTTGAAATTTTGGTACTAATCTGATGTTTTTGGCGGCATCGAATTCAGATTTGACAGGCGAAGGAACAGGATTTTGCTTAACGCTTTTTTCTAACTTTAACTTTTCTAGCTCAAACTGGAGTTCTCTCTCGTGCATACGTTCCTGTTTCTCTCTTTCTAATTGTCTTTCTTTTTCTTCTTTTTCAAATTGTCTTTCTTTTTCTTCTCTTTCAATTTGAAATTGTCTTTCTTTTTCTTCTTTTTCAAATTGAAATTGTCGTTCTTTTTCTTCTTTTTCAAATTGTAATTGTATTTTCATTTTCTCTAATTCAAACTCAAATTTTGACATTTTGGTTTCGCTTGAAAACAGGTCCAACAGGAAAATCGTATGACGAAAAGATTTCCTTAGCTAAAAGCTCTTTAGCCACAATATTTCTAATTTCTTGTTTTCTCATAGAAGATTTTACATCTAACTTCAAGTGAAGACCTAAACCAATCAAATCATCTTTTTTCAATGATTCGAACTCATCTACAGTCGGCGATTTCAACAATTCAGTGACCGAAAATACCATGATTGATTTCTGCTGGCAAAAGTTTTGAAAATTTTCCTTTTTAAAAAAAAAAACGAACTTTACGTAAAAATGCAAATATGCAGAGATTACTATCCCGGACGAGCCCCCAATTCTGTTATGGGTCAGAATACCCCAAAACGCCAGCAAAAATCAGACAAAGACAGAATATAAATTTAACAAGTTTAATTATGTACAATATATATATATTTGAAATGATTACAACTTACAATACAATATCCGGATCAAAGTGTCCGTTACGGTCCACAAAGTCTATCGAATGTATGGTTTCCGGTAATCACAAACGTTCTCGAAAGATCAGTGTCCAAACGTTGTTAAATGGATTAAAGTCTCAACAAATAAAGTGTCCCAGTATATCAGAATAGATGAATGAATCGTGTCTACGAATGTGTACGAATGTCTCCTCAACACAGTTCCTCAGAGGTATTTATACTTAATACCAATGAATTAACCAGAAGCTTCTAGAACAATGACTCATTACACACGATTAACAATAGAGTAAATTCTAGAAATCACAGTCATGTGATGATAATGATGTAACAAAGAACATACTGGAATATTCTCTAATGAAATAAACATGACATAGTAAAATCTAGAAAGAATTATTATGAAATCATTAAATAACATGACTAAGTACATGTGTACCTACACATAAAGTAAAACTAATATAACACATGACCCACAACAACATGTATGCGCGTCATGCTTATGTTGAAGTCATTAGACTTTTAAAGCAGTTTACATAACTTTATATGAACCAGACCTTAGTACAATCAAAGCATCTAGACCTACAAAAGATGTGAAAAACCAGTACAACCAAATTTACCGTTTAATCGTTAATCAGTATCGAACAATGTGAAAAACTTCCGGTTGCTCCGCCATTGTAGATAGTTTGCCCAATTTTTCTCTGTGCAATCTTTGTGATACTGGCCACCTTTTTTTCCATCGCCTGGATGAAACAACATGGATTTCTTCCAGACACCACCATCTATGCGTTTAGAATGTTATTTTGGCGTTTTATAGCCATATGTCTAGGCTTTGTCAAATTACGGTGTCTGCGTGGTCAGAGGAAATTCTGAACAGTATCGCATTGATTGCACAGAGGGGCATTCTGTCTGGTGACGGTGCAACTGGGGGTCCAAATGGACTGCCCAGGGGTTTTTGGCCGTTCCCCTGGGATCAGTGGGTGGTTTTTACCCCGAGTACTTCGGTTTTTCCCCACCCAAAACGGCTGGGTTACTGACATTCCACCGGACGGATTAATGAGATGTCTTGGTGAATGTATTGCCCTCATGGTCTTTTTTCCCACTTGTACATATGCCCATATTTATTTATTTTTTGTGTGTGATGGTTTTTCCTTTCCCCCTTTTTTTTGGTGATGTCCATCGTTATTTCCACAGGTTGTGGGACACGGTGGCGGGACCTTAGGTAGTGGTACAGTAATCTAACATTAATCCCTTCTGGGAATGCCAAGGACCCTCCTACCCTATTTCTATAGGGGTTATCCATATACAGGAGGGATCTACTAGCATACAATGGCAGTCGAGCGCATGCGTTCAATGGATGCAGTAGCCCAAGTAGTGAGGTCAATACAGCATAATGTTCTCATAATATGATCTACATCATTTAATACTGAATTGAACGAGAACATCAGTAGCTTTTCTCATGAAAAATTATTTGAATTTTCAACATCAGAATTTTCAGATATATCCCGAAGAGTGTGAAGTACGTATACCCCTCCGTCACTACCGACGTCATGAGCCCAGGACGCGCATTACTCGCTTCGCCTTCATTTCCTATGGCTGTTTACTATATGAATCAATGGCTAAAACTGATGTCCAGTTCTCTCCTTCACATCCGTCCAAACTCATATAGACCCCAAAATATTTAAGTCTCAACACAAAGAAATACCATGGCCATTTCTTCGAATACGAAACTAATACTGTATATTGGAACCTATGATAAATGTATAAAGCATTGTGTCTCTGTACCTTTGTAAGTCATTTGTTTATGAGAAATAAATATCTTGTCTTGTCTTGTATGTTTCTTTTGTTTTCTAGTGTACATGTTTACATGGTTCAATTCGCTTGTGATACTTAGGCCATAGTAATTCAATATTTTATTTTTACTATCGCGAGTGGGTATCTTATCGAAGAATTGCTCGAGGAAACACAAACACACATACCCTCACAAACACACTTATGCATTTTTTAATTTTAATGTAAAAATATCAGTAACTGATCTTGAATACCATACAATCCCTATACTATTATTAATATCAGTGAACAATACCGGTGTTATATAGTAGTCTTTCCCCATAGCCATCTTTCCCCTGGAAAATGGCATACAAACAGTAAATCAGACAGACAGATAGACAAACACACAGTCACTTAAAGACAGACACACGGACACTAATAGACACACAGACAGGCACATAAATAAATTGACACTAAGACAGACATATGAATAGGGGACACAAAGACGGACAAACACAAAGACAAATATGCAATCAAAAAGAGATAACACAGCGACATACAGACAGAAAAGACAGATAAGCATGAGACGGACAAATACAAAGAAAAACAGATATATACTATATGACAGTAACAAAAACAGACACAAAGACTGACAGATAGACACAGACACACATACAGAGAATCTCACAGATAGACAGACAGACAGATAGACAGACATATAAACTCAAACAGACGTACTCACTCGTAGACAGACATGGACATATTAACATCAAAAAGACAAATACACATTCCTATGATTTTCAGTATCACCTCAATTTGTCACAGCATTTCAGAAAATTTCCGTTGACAGAAGAAAGACAAACTAAGAGAGAGACAGACACCTAAACACAAAATAACAGACTGACTGAAACAAACACCCTTTCACATATACAGACAAGTAAAAAGATAAATACATGCAGAAAGATACAGGCTGAAAAACTCACAGATACACGCACAGACAGACACACTGGACGATATCCAGACAGAAAGGAAAACAGACACTAAAAGATATACAGAGGCACTCACCCACAGATAGACAGACACTAATAAACATACACAGATAGACAGACAAGACAGGCACACACATGTATACGACAAACATAAAAACCATCAAACACAAAGCACAGATACACTGTCAGACAGACACACACACAGACGGACGGACAAACAGAAATGATACAGACATGTAAATAGACACACGTACAAACAGACAAGTTTTTTATTGAAAGAAAGGAAAGGGCATACATAAAGACAGACACAGAGAAATAGACAAACAGACAGATACAAAGACAAATAATATAAGACAGACTGAGTGAGCTTTTCGAGTTGGGTCCATATCATAACCCATCGAAAATCGAAATGAATGCAAAATAAGAAAAAAAAGATAAAATCCAAATCAGTAGCGGTAAGGGGGAAAATCTGCTATGGGGGAAAGACTAATATATAGCAGTCTTTCCAACGAGGAAAAATCTACTATATAGCAGTTTTTTCCCGGGGGGGGGGGGCTTCCATGGGGAAAAACTACTATATAACACCGGTAGTATTTTTATTAAAAAAAATGTTCCTCTGATTCGTGACGACGATGGTATATAGAAGCTGACTTAAGAGGACGAAGCGTGCTTTCTCTTCCTGTATTGTGTAATTGTGTAAATTAGGAGTGCGTAGGAGAATGGAGCAGCAGGGGGGGGGGGGGGGGGGCACAACCATGTTTGTGGCCTTCTCCCCACTTTTCGGGAAATACATACTATAACATATCAATATTGT
>VSWD01000002.1:20756055-20863330 GCA_033119305.1 Pinctada imbricata
AGATATGGGAGTGAGACAAGGTGCCCAGGAAGAGTAAGCATCTCCTGCTTGCATGCAACACCCGCCGCTTCAATTCGGTAGAACTGTCACATCCAGTAAATTTCATTTCGGAAGACATAGAGCACAATCTTTGATTGGATATACCCCAATATCATCCGTTTTTTAAAAGTCAAAAAATGAGAAGGGGTATTACGGATTAAAGGGACCAATCAGAATGCGATTAGAGATGTAAACCCTATAGTGGTCAGTGAGGAAATGACAGAAGATTTACCTGTCTTCTTTTATAGTCCCCATCCGGCCTTTAAACAGATGAAACGTGCATGTCTGGTCCATGCTGCCAATTTATCTGTGCTTAAATGATGCTATTCAATTTGAAGACGTTAAACATTTATACCACTTGGTGAGTGTCACTGCTGGTGGACCAGGAGTCCCCGAGGGCACATGTAGCCAAGTTCGATCAATTTTCGGTTGATCGTTTCTTCAACGCATTCTAAAATTTCTGTTATCAAAATTTCTTGAAATTTCTAAAAAGTGGGTCCTGCAGCATCATATCCCACCCATCCTGCTACGTCTTTCGGTACCCTTTTTCGACATAGTAGATTTCATACTTTTTTGGCATATTACATTGTTTAGATTTGAGGATCACTGACGAGGGTTGAGTACCCGAAACGTGCATGTCTGGTCCATGCTGCCAATTTATCTGTGCTTAAATGATGCTATTCAATTTGAAGACGTTAAACATTTATACCACTTGGTGAGTGTCACTGCTGGTGGACCAGGAGTCCCCGAGGGCACATGTAGCCAAGTTCGATCAATTTTCGGTTGATCGTTTCTTCAACGCATTCTAAAATTTCTGTTATCAAAATTTCTTGAAATTTCTAAAAAGTGGGTCCTGCAGCATCATATCCCACCCATCCTGCTACGTCTTTCGGTACCCTTTTTCGACATAGTAGATTTCATACTTTTTTGGCATATTACATTGTTTAGATTTGAGGATCACTGACGAGGGTTGAGTACCCGAAACGTGCATGTCTGGTCCATGCTGCCAATTTATCTGTGCTTAAATGATGCTATTCAATTTGAAGACGTTAAACATTTATACCACTTGGTGAGTGTCACTGCTGGTGGACCAGGAGTCCCCGAGGGCACATGTAGCCAAGTTCGATCAATTTTCGGTTGATCGTTTCTTCAACGCATTCTAAAATTTCTGTTATCAAAATTTCTTGAAATTTCTAAAAAGTGGGTCCTGCAGCATCATATCCCACCCATCCTGCTACGTCTTTCGGTACCCTTTTTCGACATAGTAGATTTCATACTTTTTTGGCATATTACATTGTTTAGATTTGAGGATCACTGACGAGGGTTGAGTACCCGAAACGTGCATGTCTGGTCCATGCTGCCAATTTATCTGTGCTTAAATGATGCTATTCAATTTGAAGACGATAAACATTTATACCACTTGGTGAGTGTCACTGCTGGTGGACCAGGAGTCCCCGAGGGCACATGTAGCCAAGTTCGATCAATTTTCGGTTGATCGTTTCTTCAACGCATTCTAAAATTTCTGTTATCAAAATTTCTTGAAATTTCTAAAAAGTGGGTCCTGCAGCATCATATCCCACCCATCCTGCTACGTCTTTCGGTACCCTTTTTCGACATAGTAGATTTCATACTTTTTTGGCATATTACATTGTTTAGATTTGAGGATCACTGACGAGGGTTGAGTACCCGAAACGTGCATGTCTGGTCCATGCTGCCAATTTATCTGTGCTTAAATGATGCTATTCAATTTGAAGACGTTAAACATGGGTATCTCTTTGTTCTCAACAACTATATATGTTTATGAGAAAGTATCTGTCATTGTCAATGTCTTTATCGTATCAAAGGATTACCTGTCGGCATGTATTTGATGTAACACAGCTCGCGACTATCTGAAAATAAGTTGGACGGCATTATCCCCAGAAAAGGTATACCACGCCTACCAAGCCTATACGTCATTACGGTGTTCATATTAAGGTATCCAATACTACATTTGAAGGTAAAATGTAGTATAGAATAAAAATATAGGTAATCTTTCGAATATTATCTCCTTATCTGATAGCATTTCCTATACTGATCTTTCAGTCTATTTGGGGAATGCAGAAATGTTTCCTGCTTATTGTTTTTCCATTTTCCTATGGAGCCTCCTTACATGAACATAAAACTCAAAATGAAAAGACGCCACCAGATGGCGAATGTGCAATACCAAAGGATGACAGCTGTAAAATGGATTTCAGCTACAACAGGGACATATGTCAAGGTAACTTGTAAAGGGGGGGGGGGGGGGTGTGGGCATTATATGAAGGACAAATATACTAGAAGCATTATTCCTAATTTTCGAAAAAACACAGTTACTTCCCATTTGGGACGTATCTTACGTAGACTAATTGAGACGTCATCAAATTCTATGGAAACGATCCTAAAACTCTGGGAATAATACGGAGGTGTTCCGGAAATGACGGTATAAAATCGTTTTTTCATACCATTTCCATGACCTCATAATAGTTATACGTCAGATACCGTTTCAAATTGGAGATAATTCTGTTTTCGGCAAAGACTCAATATGAACCATTTATTTTGTATTGTAATATTATCTTTTCATGTAAATCAAGAAATCACTAACGCATCGTATCTGCAAAGACCACAAGTATTCAATAGTATTACATACCTGTATCACACATGTGTCTGTAAATATCACATTAATAGAACAAATACTAAAACATGTGCATGTCTTTAATTGTAGATATTTTAAAAGATCTTACATCAATGCTTAATTTTAAAAGATGTCTGCAAAATTAAACTTAAATTGGCGTTTCCATGGTGATCACATAAATAGGTATAGAATTCGAAAAATCATGAAAAAGAAGAAAAAAAAAAAACTAGGCGTCAAACTTACGTCTAGAAAGTAGCTTCAAGACAAAAGATTCTAAATGCAATACAACAGACATGCATATTTCGGATATTTAAAGCATCGTTATAAATGGAACTAATTGCTTCAGAGTCAAGAAAATAATCTAACATGGCAAAAGCTAGTTAAAATTCATTTTGCTACGCAAAGAGAAAAAGTGAACTAGATATATTATTAAATATTTTCAATCTGTCATCTAAATATGTTCCGTGTCTCTATATTGAGCTGTCACGACACCTTATCAAGAGAGGATACATGTGTTAACTGTCAAACCATAACCGCAACATAATATCATAGACATACCCCATAGATTTAAAGAAAATTTGTAGCATTGGTCCATTGTCGTAGACCTAGTGATATGTGACGGAAAAACGATGTGGGAGATTATAACTATCAACCATATGTTGTCATGTGGGATGGGAAATGCCCACCTAAGGGGTCTGGTTTCTGGTCATATCAGGGAACGAGGCTTGCCGAGTTCCCTGACCAGAAACCAGACCCCGAGGGTGGGCTTTTCTCATCCCACATGACAAACATATGGTTGATCGTTTTTCTCTCATTTCTAGGGGGCCTTTCTTGAAATTTCATAAAATCATTAAATCGTCATCTTTATCGAATTCGAAAAATAAAGGAATATTCGTTTTCAGCGCTCTCAAAAATGGTTTATTCTAAAAGAATAAACCGTAGTCCTTAGCCTTAATCGGTTTAGTAAGAATTAGAATGTTAAACAAGAGCCCCAGGGGGCACAACGCTCACCTGATACCCATGCACGCTCTAATTGACATACTGACATTGAATACTGATAGTGCCAGTACCAGGATTTTAGCCCACAACCTTTCTAAAAAGATTTTTGCCGGATGCAGAGAAGTTTTTTTTTTCACACAACCTTTAAAAGTACAAAAAAGAAAAAATAGCCACATTTCAAAACAATAACCTTTTTACTGATTTGAAAAGACGGATAAAGTGGTCCAACGTCATATGCCCAGCTAGTATAGTTCTATTATGCAACATCAAAAATAAAATCATATTGTACATTAATGTGCAGCAGAAAAAGAATAAAACAATGAAATGATTTCATAAATTAAGTTTCTTTAAAATTGAACACAAAACCTTTCATTATTGATAGCTAGCATGCCAGAAATTATAAAGCCTGTGTTTGTGAAACGAGAATGCCCCCGGCGGCATCTTTGTTAGTATAAAGGCCATTTTCTGTTAAGTATGTGAGAGGTCAGGGTCAGCGCAATATTGGTATCAATGGAAAGATCTTGTCACAAGGAATACACATGTAAAAATTGAAACCTCTATCACTAACCATTCAAAAGTTATGTCCCATGTTAAAGTTTTTGAGAAGTACGTCAAAGGTCAAGGTTATGGTCACAAGGTCAAAAATTTTGGTATCAATGGAAAGGTATTGTCACAAGGAATACACATGTGGAATATGAAACCTCTATCACCAGCTTCCATTTAAAAGTTATGCCCAATGTTAAAGTTTTTTGGAAAACAGACAGACAAACAGACAGACGGACAAGCCAAAAACTATATGCTCCCGACTCTTTTATTCCAGGGGCATAAAAAACAAAGATTTTTCGGTTTTGCCTTTATTCATATTAAAGTATACTGAAATCTATGAATGCTTTTGAATAGTATTGATTTCATCTCAAATACATGAAACGTACAGTTAAAATCGTTTTAATCCAATATTTATCAATTCAAATGAGTTGTGCAGAAATTGGGCCAGTTTGTTTTCCAAAAAGCAGTGTATGGTGTATCAAACCTCATGACCCAGTGAAGCCACTTGAACAAATAATTTTCAGTGAATATGCTGAAATGCGGCGCTTCTTGCGTATGCATATTTCAACAGGCGAGAAGGAGCGTCGCATTTCAGCATACGCTGTTCAACAACTCAAGTGGTTTCTCTAGGTTTCGTAGTTTGAAACAAATTAAAAGGCCCATGAAATTGTTAAGCTTGCCTAGCAGACCTACGACATCGTTATTTACTGTTAACAAATTGTTTTACCTCATCAAAGGTCTGTTACACGGACAAGTTGTTAGCGGAGAGAGTTCATGAAATGTATCGGTTGCATAGGATTTGCCGCCAAAAAGTTATTTGGTCCGATAAAAACTCATCATGTATCTATTATTTGAACAGAAAAAAATTCCCAAATGTCTTATCACAGGAACCTGTCATTTTATGAGAGAAAATGTTTTATTATTCACAACCTCAGGCCTCTGTGTTCCTCTTAGAAATATTATACATACAAGATGTCGAACACAGTGGCTTATGGTTGTAAATAATAATTTATTTACTCTATTTAAACAACAGCTCTCTGTGGTCCAACATTTCATAGGAAGATTTCAGGAACTCTGAACTGAATTATTTATTTCAAGAATTTCAGATATTAAATGTCCTCTGCATTCTCAAAATCCGGAGGAAGAGATTACTCATTAGACGTTTCTTCAAGAAATCAGTCCGTAAATTACTTCATTTAAGAGAGTCTAAGACAGAGGAAATTCGAGCAAACTTTATACATGATAAATATGCAAGTGTTCCAAGTACATGAATGATAACCATTATGAAAGTGTTCCAAGTATAAAAATCTATTCCGTTTGCACTATATCTCCTGAAATGTATCGCAGTACTACTTTGCGGTTTGTATTGCAATGAAGCGCCTAGCGGAATACGATGCGCCTTGGGGACGAAGATGAATTAATGCATATCTAGGTCATTGTCCTGTCAAATAGTTCCGATTATTTTCCTATTATTTTCAACAATTGGTGGAAAATACACACAATGTTTATCTTGAATTGTCTTCCCGTGATTGTTTACTAGATAGATGAAATAAAATTTTAAATATAGTTTAAAGTGTGTGAGACATCTACATGTGTGGAAGAATACGTGTGAAAATGGGTCCTCAGATCATAAAATTCGAATAATTCCGGTCCGGAACAAGGTGCATGGCTTTGAAAAAATATTAAAAAAGTTGTGTACTTTTAATCTTTACGGCATTTTTTTTTGTGATTCAAATAAAATTTCTTCATTCAAAAGTAGTATCAATGTGTTTAACCCCATGCGATTTGAGAATTTTTCTCCTATTTTTGGTATGAAAACATACTTTATACCTATGTACAATCTTAAAAAATATTCCTTAAAAATCCAAAAGTGGATATCTTGACAAAATTCTTTCACTTGTAGGGTACCATGCATGAGTACCTCATACCTACAAATTGTCATGACACTCTGAAGAGTGGTTATAGAAAAGAAGCAGAAAATGTATCACCCCCCCCCCTTCCTTTTTACATAAGAAAAAAATTCATAAAAAATCAAAAAAATAAAATTTAAGCATAAAATACATATCAAAGCATTAAGTAAGTTAAATATGATAAATATGTAGTAAATGAGTGTGTAAAATCATACGCTTATTGAGTTATTTAAAGAAATAGTGCAAAAATGTGCATTTCTGACTAAGTCCGAAAAGACGTCAAAAACGCGTCAAAAATTTGACTTTGAAGTGGAACCAAAAATAACAACACTTCTCAAGACATCTCTTTAGATCATCCTGATGCTTTCGGTTTGTCGATACATGCTTCGGTTCTGAAGAAGAAGTTTGTCAAAGGAGGGTACCTCCCGTGACCAACTTTTGGCTGTGGTGGCGCCACCTGTTGACAGATCCGGACGAAAAACAACAACACTTGTAGGGGACCATGAGTACTTCATACCTACCAAGTTTCATCAAAATCCCTTCAGCCGTTCTGGAGAAGAAGTTTAAAATGTGAAAAGTTTACGACGACGACGACGAAGACGACGACGACGACGACGACGGACGCCGGACGACGGACGCCAGACACAACACTATGACAATAGCTCATATGAGCCTTTGGCTCAGGTGAGCTAAAAAAGAGTTTTAAAATGATGTTTTTGTTGAGAGGTCGCCGCTTTAGGTGCAAAAATCATGACGTCACAATGGATAACAACGGCGTCACAATATGGATACGGTCTATACGTCAAAAGTCATGCGACGTACATGTGGGATACAGTGACCCTACATGACGCGTCGCTATGGGCAAACTCTATCCCACATGGGGGCAAATGGGAGAATACAGCCTGCTGGATATAATTTTCTTAATGTGGAGCAATAGACATGTATGTTTTGTATATTTAATTCTTCTACAGCCAATTAACTTTTGAATGAACGTTATAGAATGTTATGATTTTATCAAATATTATTTGTATTAGGTCCACTTCACTGGGAATCCATATCATCATGTTATAAAGCTTGTGGGAATAATATAAGGCAATCACCAATCAACATAGTGTCCAAGAAAGCCGTATTTTTACCGTATCTCCCTCAATTAAGATTCAAATCAACAAATGATGAAATACCAACGGACGTCGCCAACCACGGTAATTATCAATGCTAATTATTTTTGAAACATAATTCTCTGAAAGTATCATGTTGAAAATAAGCTCATTACCTTACCATTACCAGACGCTGACTCTCCCCGGGCACTTGGTGTAAATTCGGATCAGTGGGAGGGTTGTGCGCAAATAATCCGGATAACCACACCATTTGCTAACAGTACATGTAGATGGCCGTCCAAAGTCGGCGCCGGGTGCACTTTAGTCTCCTTCCTTTACATATCCCTATTACATATACCTATACAGGGATATTGTTATTATCCATATTTGTCGTTTCATGTGTTGTCATTAATATTATTCAAATATTTTATGTTTCTGTACGTCTGTTTTGTATGATGTTAGTGAATATTGTAGTGTTTTTTTGCGATTTGAAGTAATGTCTGATGTCATTTACGTGTCACTTTCTTGCGGGTTGTTTCGCTAGGTGAGTGCATGGTGGAGATTCTTTTCTGTTCTTCGGAATAGATGTTTATTCCGGGGTTTGCAACTGTTCAAATAGAAAATCTTATGGTTTTGCGTCATCCTTCTCGACTTCGAGACTGAATGATTGATAGGTACTTCTTTTAACGGTTACTTTGAAATCTCTTAGATTGCTTTCTAGATGAAATATTATGTTAGCCCTAACATCATCAACCAGGGAAGGTGACACCTAGGTCCTTATCGAAGAAATAAGGATAGGTTATCGGTCTTGCTTCTTTATTTTCAAACAGATCTTTTACGAAGTTATTATAGATATATATATCAACAATTATCTTGATTGTTTCTGTTATAAGAAAACCGTGCGCCAGAGTTCAAACCGGAGGATGGAAAGAATCTACAAGTCAGACTACAGAAGCTTATCGACGGGCACTATAGGTTCCATAACCTCCATGTTCACATTGGCAAGGATAATAACAAGGGCTCCGAACATAGCGTGGACAGTACGTTTACTCCGATGGAGGTATGTTCACTGTGATTTATACAGTGGTAGGTATTTATTTAACAGATCTTGATCTTCTTATTAAAGGATAATGAAATTTCGAAATGGTTGGTCCTGTAGCATCTTATATGTCCCATACTGCTACGTCTTTCGATGCATTTCTGGACATACATGTAATAACTTTCACATATGTGATTGAATGATACAGACGAAACAATACAATGATCTAAGCGCAACAAACACAAATGTGATCGAAAGGAACAGAGACAACAAAACAATGATCTAAGCGAGACAAACACACATGTGACCGAATGGTACAGAGTCAACAATTCAATGACCTAAGCGAGACAAACACACATGTGATTGAATGGAACATAGACAACTATACAATGATCTAAGCGGGTCAAACACACATGTGATCAAATGGAACAATAACAACAATACAGTGTTCTTAGCGGGACAAACACATATGTAATCGAATTGAACAACGAGTACTGGTAAAGCTGACACATAATTCAACAGATATAGCTAAATAGAAAGAAAATATGCAAAAAAATATTGCAAAAAGCAAGTCCCCACGTAGAACAATCAGACTAATGGGATGCCGTAAAAATCATTAGAATATCAATATAGATACAACATGAAACTCGAATAATAACCACATTAAAAGAAAGAAATGGCTGCAGTAATATCAAGGGATGTAGTTATCAGAACTACATGTTCAAAATCCTCAAATACATTAAAGAGGAAAATGAGTACAAACACTCCGGTACTCTATCGAATAAGGGCATTTAGTACAATCTACAGTCATGTACAAGCGCATCCTTGAGACTTGCACTCTGACTGACTGTGACGACGGGACTCCATGACGGGCCCTGTCCAAACCTCTTTAGAGAAGACAGGGCCCCGACCACTTGTCCTCTCTGAATGTCAGTCGGACTCCTCGGGTGATTACATACATGAGCTCGCTACAGCCGGCAGAGCACGGACTGTATTACACATGCCCTCTTTTTATATCCATTTACATATTCATCTGTGTCTCTGGGGCCTCTGCGTTTCGCGGTCTTGTTTGTGAGATGTCATCTTACGGTGAGGAGGTTGTTTTACACCACAATTGTACGTTCTTCGAGACCTCTGGGTAATTAGAGAAGTGAGAGGGTTGTGCGCACGTAATCCAGGATAACAACACCATTTGCTACTTGCGTGACAAATAGCCGTCCAAAGTCGGCACCGGTTGCCCATTGGTCTCGTCGGTTTATGTGTAGTCTTTTGTGTTTGATGTTTACATGTCGTGTGTTTCTTTTCCGTCTCGTGCTGTACTCGTCTTTTGTGTTTTTGCATCGGGGTGTTTTGGTGTTTTGCTGTTGATGCTGCAACGGGGTCTTGTTTGAGATCTCCTCCCTTCTTTAGTATCAACACAAAGCCAGTTGTAACTAGAACTTTCGAACAACCAGCAAACAAGGGAATACAGCATCTAAATTTATTACATGTAAAAGCAGATTGACAGTGTAATTATCTAGAAAACGTACACACAACTAATCCAATAAGTTTGATATCTACCAAAGCGCTAAGATGATATAAGATGAAGAAATGTCGACTTGCGGTCAGGTGACGTTACAAAGAATCATAAGGCCTTAATTCATACATATGGGCTTATGTTATACAGATATCAAAAGGTAATGATGAATCATCCAAATTCTACCGACTACTGCGAGCGGAGGTTAAATCAAACAAAATGTTCGATTCTCTATATCGGCGTGATGTCACACGAAGGTTCAAGAAGAGATAAACACAGAGAAGTTCCGAAAATAGTCGGGGGATAAACTCGGTGTTTATCATAGATCATAGTGTATGGAAATTGCTTTATATCTAGAATCTAACGTTTATATCAAGGAAAAATCTACTAGAATTTATCGAAGGAACCATTGATGAATTAGCTCTTAGCTCCTCAAACGAGATTTGAAGATGGAGCAAACAAACTTACGGATTTTTCATAGGACACAGTGAAAAATCTAGAGGCACACACCCATCCCCCCCCCTGTAAACATGGCGGAAATGTGGTCATGTGACCAGTCCGACATCAAGAATAAACTTCAAGTTTATGTGGCTCTTACGATTTTCACATTATCCTCCGGCACTTCGAATCGACTTGGGAATTTTTATCCTCGTTTTTTCCATATTATGTATGTAACCTTGTGTGAAATAATCAAATCCTTTCTGTAAAACCTTATCTGTCAAAGAGCTTTCGTTTGGTAAATATTCTGAAGATATATCATCGGGAATAATTAGTAAACTACCGGAATCTGCACGTGCTGCGGTCTCCATCTTGAAATAAAAATGCTGAAAGCTAGCTTAGGGCATTTAGTAACAGTATCTAAGGGGCGGGGCTTATTTAAATATTTTCGGATCGGTGAATTAGCCGATGAACCATATAGTTCAGTCTTTTTATGAGAATTTCACCCGTTATCTAATAATGCGGTAGGGTTCCAACTCCATACTTCCCGAAGAAACCTCCAAACAAATTTCATGCACCAGACACGCATTTCGAAATTGAATTCCCATCAGCGACGCCTCAAGCCAAAGTGCTTTTAATAAGCAGCCAAAATTAATTTCACTGGCGCCCTCTTATGTAACTTTTAGAATTTAAATTTCTGTATTCACCTCACAGAGAGCGTACGGCTCCAACCCCTCCCCCATCTAAAACATGGAACATACGTGTCGACACTATATTGATTTGAAGACAAAGTATAAGAAAAAGGAACATTAATTATCAATGCATACCGTTTCTTATCAACTTTTATTCAAGATGTAGCCAAGTTCGATCAACTTCGGTTGATCGTCTGTCTCTTCAACGCATTCGAAAGTTTCTGTCATTAAAAATTTTTGTAATTTCCAAAACTTGGGTCATGTTGCATCAAATCCCACCCATCCTGCTTCACTTTTCGATACATTTTTAGACATACTAATTTTCAAACTCTTTGACCATGCTACATTGTTTAGATTGAGGATCACTGACGAGGGTTAAGTACCCGAAAATGTAGAAGGACGATCTTTATCATAAATCAATGCGGCGCCGTAATCATAGAGATTGTGTAACGTAATTAGAAAGTTTACTATTATAACATTATTCCTTGGTCAATCAAATGTATAAATTAATATTATTCTGATATATTTCAGGCTCATATGGTGTTTTATCACGATCCGAGCAAAGGAATAAAACCACCATCTGTTCAGCTAGGAGGAGCGTATGCTGGTAAAAATCAGTTTGTTGTCATTGCAGTTTTCCTCGAGGTAAATAATAGATTTATACATTTTTGACATAATTCTTATGATGTATATCTTGTCTTTGCATTAATGGAAACAAATTCGTAACAGTAATAAAACAAAAGGGTGATTACGGCTTAAGTTCCGTGTGTAGTGAAACGGATTCATTCAATATTTTATTTTGACTTGAGAATTTCTCCCTGTATGCAGTGTATAATTCGTCTGGTGTAAAATCGCCAACAAACTTCCAGTCTGCTGAGCTCTGCCGATTCTCAGCCACTATAGAACTCACCTGGTGTAAAATCTCAAACAAACTTCCAGTCCGCTAGACGCCGTCGACTCTCCGCCACTATAGAACTCGTCAGGTGTAACTTGTCCAACAAACTTCCAGCCAGCTAGGCTCCGCCGATTCTCAGCCACTATAGAACTCACCTGGTGTAAAATCTCAAACAAGCTTCCAGTCCGCTAGACTCCGTCGATTCTCCGTCACTATAGAACTCGTCAGGTGTAACTTGTCCTACAAACTTTCAGCCCGCTAGGCTCCGCCGATTCTCAGCCACTATAGAACTCGTCAGGTGTAACTTGTCCAACAAACTTCCAGTCCGCTAGACGGTGTCGATTCTCCGTCACTATAGAACTTGTCAGGCGTAACTTGTCCAACAAACTTCTAGCCCGCTAGGCTCCGCCGATTCTCAGCCACTATAGAACTCGTCAGGTGTAACTTGTCCTACAAACTTCCAGTCCGCTAGACCCCATCGATTCTCCATCACTATAGAACTCGTCAGGTGTAACTTGTCCTACAAACTTCCAGCCCGCTAGGCTCCGCCGATTCTCAGTTACTATAGAACTCGTCAAGTGTAACTTGTCCAACAAACTTCCAGGCCGCTGAGCTCCGCCGATTCGCCGCCACTATAGAACTCGCCTGGTGTACTTCCAGTCCGTAAAGATCCGTCTATTCTCGGCCACTGCAGATAACGCCTGGTTTAAAATCTCCAACAAACTTCCAGTCCGCCAAGCCCAGCCCATTGTTGTCTGCAGAGAAGTATTAGAATAGAAATTCGCGGTTCTGTAATACTTTTATTGGTTCATGCGACGAAGGGTATTACTGCACAAAAAACACGGCACGTTAGTTGTTATTTCTTAGTTCGTAGACGAAGTTAAATACAGAACTCTATGTTTCAGCCATAACAAGATACAATACTACGTTTCATTTAATCTAATATGGTTTTCTTATAGATATGAATCATAAAGAAGAAAACAAAATTGTTTTGTTTATTTGCAAAATCCATCTGACTGAATTAAAGGACGGTTTTTCTTAAGACGTTTTAAGGACATATACTGTTTATTCAGTTTTAGGACAGATATCCTTTATATTTGAATCAGTTTCAATTTATTGTATGTAAAAGTGATGTGTAGTGACACTTGATGGGGTTACCTTAAAAACATTGACGTTCTGAGTACTTCCCAAATCGACTCATACAAACATTTTCCATTGCAAACAATGGCAAATTCAAAATTATATTCAATAACTTTTTTGTTGTTGTATGGTTTTCCTTCATATTTGGAATACAATATATTGGATATTCTACTAATTGGTTGAAGCGAAGAATTTAAAACCGTTCCGTATATACCTTTCTGTAAAAAAACATAAAAACTTTTATTTTAAAAATATTTTTCAAAAAACTCTATAATGGAAATCGGAATTATCTTTCTTTGTGCATCAGAAATACAGATGTCAAGATTCAAAATTTTGGGTGCCAGGTACAGAGCCAATTGTGCCTCACATGAAATTCATATGAAATGAGCATCATGTAAATTTCACATGAAAGTTCATGTGAATTTCATATAAATTTTATATAAAATTCATATGAAAAAAAAATCACATGAATTTCACGTAAATTTACTTCACATGAATTTTTCTTTGTGACCTTCATGCAAAATTAACTTTACATGCAATTCATGTCAGAAACTTCACATGAATTTCATGTGAAAAATTTCATGTAAATATCATGTTCGTGCTCATTTCACATAAATTCCATGCGAACGTTTACGTAAATTTCATGTAAATTTCATATGAATTTCATGTGAGGCACAATTGGCTGTGTATGTCTTTAATTGCAAAATCAACTGCATTGTTATGAATTGCAATAAACCATAAATTTTTCGGAAGAATTCCTATCCTCATGATAAAAATACAGAGGAGTCGTAATTATTTTGTCGATATCATATTTGAAGTATTGAGAGGAATGGCATTTCAGAAAATGGTAAGAATTCAAATTTTCTTGCTGAGTTTTAGGTCATCAAAGCGATCATCATAGCATCTCGTTTTTTCAACATTGGAAGATATTTTAGGTCTAATTGACGGTTGTTACTAGTAAGCAGGATATGATTACTCTCCCCGTGCACCTGATCTCATCTCCTTTTGGTATTCACCTTTGCTTCAGATAAATCTTTTCAAAATGTTGAAGTTCATTGCAATTTTTAAACGTCATAGAAAATTTTGTAAAATAGAAATTCGCACAAACTACTATAGATTTAACTACCGCCCATTCACGTGCTATATTAGAATAGAAATAACAACTAGCTAGCCGTGATTCATTGTCCAGTAATTCCACTCGTCACATGAACCGGCTTCGCGGCTCGGTGATAATTTGATTGGTTCGTGTGACTCGTGAAATTACTTGACAATAAACCACGGCTAGCTAGTTGTTATTTCTTAAGTAATCCTTAGTAAATAACTAGCAGATTCTACGGTGAGTTATCATGTTTGGCAGGCTTTAGGATCAATGGTATTGCATTTTTTCAATTATAATGTACTTTTAATTTTTTCATAGAATTTATTCAGGGTGGTCTGCTTACAATTATTACGTCATTAAATGACGTAAGTTTTATTAACGCGTCTCTACTATTACTTAACGAATTTGACATTAAATGTTTCTTCGTAAACATCCTATAGTTTCACTTTTACGAATGTTCAAGGGCTAAGTTCGACCCCTCAGACCCTTTCAAAGTTGATGAAACTTGGTATATATGTTGATTTGAATGTCCTGATGATGAGGCGTAATTTATTTGATCTCCTCTGCAACCGCTGAACATAATTTCGCAAAGCACTACAGGAGGCAAGTACTCAAGGTCATCTATCAAATTTGTGCTTTTCTTATCGTTCGGTCGATAATATTGCCGCAAAGGGCTATGATTGGTTGATGCATTTTCGAGATTTCCTGTGCAACCACTGCACAGAATTCACGAAACAGTTCAGGAAGCAAACACTCCAGTGCCAAGTTTCACAAAAATTCTTACGAAAATTTTAAAGTAATTTTCGTATTTTTCGTCTTTGATAAAATGTTCAAAATGTTATCTAGTTAGACTGTATCATGTTTTCTAATATCATTTCTACATACTTAATATAAGTTCAAAAACAAAACGTCTCCAATTTATGTAACTTAGTAGAAATGAGCGGTAAAAAATTATGAAAATTTCTGACATTGTTTGTAAGTATTTTTGTGAAACAGACTGAATGTCCTCTACCAAATTTGCCACTTTCTTATCATGCAACTCTAGTGTTCGATGTAGCCCTTGGCCTCTTGATCTAATTCTTATGGCAGGCTACATCTGTTATTAAGAAATTCAGTTTTATGAATGTAGTCCAATGTAGTCAGGATGAATATTTTCGTCAAAGATCCAGGTCATAGATTTAATAAATTCGAAAGGTTCATCTATGTATTTATGTTTTGTAGGTCGGGTCTGAAGGGTTCGGAGATGCACCAGACGACGAAGAATGTCAGCGTTTATTAGGAAATGATGTTCCTCTAAATGATAACGAAACAAATGAAGTTGTCGAAAGTGACCACGGTCAAGAAACACCTAAAAATGTTAAAAATGAAAACAAACAAAAGGATAGAGACAATGTCCCATCTGCCGAAGTTGACGGTGATACAGATACAAGTATCCCTATTAAAGACTGTAAGGGACAGAAATGCGACAACGTTGATGACGCTAGTATCGTCAATAAAGAAAATCCAGATGGTAACGTGGATGACGCATCTGCCGTAGGTGATAACGATAAAGATGAAAGTATCCCTGTAGAGGAATGCAAGGGAAAGAAATGCGACAACGTTGATGATACTAACATCGTCAATGAAGAAAATGCAGATAACAACGGGGATGACGCAAAAATCGTCAATGACAAAAACCCAGGTGATAACGTTGAAAACGATGATGATAAAGCTGACAAGGTCCCGCGCCCAAGGCCTCGTCGTTCTACTTTTTTACTTAGAAATGTCGGAATGTTCCGAAGAATATTTACGAAGCGAGATCCTTTTAAAGGAAAATGTAAAACAAGTAAAGCTAAGGTTCTGAGCAGAGTCCTTGAATGTGCATACAGAAATAACAAACTGAAGAAATTCACACATCACGGAGAAGATGTAGGTATGTAAATCTTTGGATTTGAAAAACAATTAACTCTCCACTGTTGTAATGACAAATATGGACAAAACAATATCACTAGTACAAAATCGTTAATCGAAAAAAATCATCTAAAGAAGGGCATACAAATCCAGGATAAAACCAGAACTAAGGCAAAGGAACAGAAAAAAATCTACCTTATGAAAAGAATGACAAATATGGATAATGACCATATCCCTGTATACAGCACAAAATCGATAATTCAGAAAATCAGAAACCGAAGGCATACAATATCAGGATAAAACAGAAACCAAAGCAAACAAACAAAAACCTCCACCACATGAAAAGAAGCGGACTCCCGATATGAGAGCGAGACAAGGTGCCCAGGAAGAGTAAGCATCTCCTGCTTGCATGCAACACCCGCCGCCGCTTCAATTCGGTAGAACTGTCACATCCGGTTACTTCCATTTCGGAAGACATAGAGTACAATCTTTGGTTGGATGGTTCAAATGGTCTATGACAGAATATCATCCACCATTCTGGAGAGTGGGACATCATAGTGTATGACGAGTTCCCCATATCGACCGTAGGAGGAGGAGTCAGATCAGGTGCCCAGATAGAGTGAGCATGCAACATCCGCCTCTTCAATTCGGTAAGAAGGTCACAATCAGTTACTTCCATAAAGGAAGACAGAATTCATAACTCTCATAATTCTCACTCCCATATCGGGAGTTCGCTTCTCTTCATGTGGTGGAGGTTTTTGTTTGTTTGCTTTGGTTCCTGTTTTATCCTGATTTTGTATGCCTTCGGTTTCTGATTTTCTGAATTATCGATTTTGTTCTGTATACAGGGATATGGTCATTATCCATGTTTGTCATTACAGTAAGCTCACAACAGTAGAGTGTTCATAGTTTTTTTCAAATCCCAAGAGTTAATTGAATTACTGCTTTCGTTCAGAAAATTTTCTAGACTAAAAGCTATAATATATTCATAAGCAAATCTTGTGAGTTGTTTGAGTTGTTTAGAAAGTGTTAAATGTTACGTAAATATGCAGCATGGACCAGATAGGTGCGTTTCGGGTACTTAATCCTTGTCAGTGATCCTCGATCATAACGATAAAATATGACAAAAAAAAAAAAAACCACCCCACCAAATGGCATAGCAGAATGGATGGGATATGATGCTACAGGATCCGCTTTCAGAAATTTCGAGAACATTTTGTGAGCAGACATGTTAGATGTATTTAAAATAAAAGCAGTCTGTTTTGATCATTAACATTTCAAAACAACATAGAATATATAATTCTTTTCTGAACACCGAATTTGACTTGTTTTCGTGGTGACGGGTGTTGCATGCAAGGAGGAAACACTGACTGTCTCCGGACACCTGGTTTGACTTCGGAGTTTTGTTAATTTCCGGGGTTCGCAACCGTTCCAAGTCTACTTATTACGCCTTGCCTTCTCCATTTTGAGACTTAATTGCTAATGGGCACTTCTTTGACGTTTTGTTTTAGGACTTCATGTTCAACTAAACCCGGAAATGGTTTTACCATCGTCAAAGTTTAGACATTACTACACATATCAAGGATCCTTGACAACTCCCCCTTGTACTGAATCCGTTCTCTGGGTGGTCTCAAAATGCCATGTGAAAGTATCTGAAAGGGTAAGTTAAGTTCAAAACAATATCGACATATAATGTTTTATTAGAAACATTTTCTTTACTACGCAGATACTATCTTTCTGATTTATGATAAGCACACAGTATTCATACACGCAAATGAAAATGCAAAAACACAATATTCATAAATGCACTACAATCTAATGAAAATGCAAAAAACCAAATGCACCTTCGAACAAAGTAGAGAGAATGATAGAAACTGACAGCTTACGGACATAGAACGTAAGAGCGAAACATGAGAAGCAAAATTACGTAATTTATGTGAATTTCATTACATGATTACTCTATAATGAGGAATTGTAAACCATTTTGGAGGGGATGTTCTGTCAAAACTGAGCCACTGTTTTGAAAAAAAACCAAACAATTAAAAGAAAATAGGACATCTCCAACAACAGTATGCAGCATGCATAGCAAAACACCAAAACACCCAATGCAAAAAAAACCCCACATATACAGAGCAGGCACACATAGAAAGAGACGTAAAACAAAATTGACGAGAAACACCAACTCACATAATGGAAACGTGTAACACAAAAGACCACACAGAAGCAAACAATTGTAACGCACTCTAATGGTTACATCTTTTTTCTATGATATTATTTTATCTTTACTTAACTAGTCAAAATGAAGCTTTGATTACATTCTGTCATGGTATCTAGAACAATCTCTTTATCTAATTTTTCCAACTGACAGTGTGTGTAATGTTAAATTTCAGATAATGTTAAAAAGACAAAGGTTTTACATGATATGTTTTATTGATGAATCTAGCTTAAATATATGAATTTTATTCTCTAATTTACTAATTTTCCCAATTCAGGTAATGTAAAAAGGCCATTGTTTTATGTAATGTATTTTGTTGACGATTGCAGCTTAAACGTATGGATATCATAAACTATTATTAAATGTTGTCTTTGAAGACTACATGTATGCGCATTTAGCAATCTAGTTGAAAATCAGCTCTCTTTATTCCGTAAACTACAACGACCGATTTGAGGGCTTGTCAGAGCTATAATTATTCCACCAATCAGATTTCAGCTGGCTCAGTCGACGAATGTTTCCCTCGCAGAGTGAATAAATATTGAGGAATTCCGAAAATTTGAGAAAAGTACGATCCGAATGACGCTCAACTACAGCAATGGTGGCCTCCATAACTTAAGTTCATTGTTTATTTGTGTTCGGGGTTCTTTTATTTCTAAAATACGGTTGAGGTGGGCAATATCAAAATTATAAACATTTTGATAAAAAAGAACTTAAATTAACATCAGAAACACTCATAGTAATTCAAAATATTTTCGAACGAAACCGGTGATAATGTAGTTGGCTAATAAGCAACGACTTTGATTGGTTGATATATGAACGTATCTATGCAAATGAGAAAGTTCATAAAATACGACCTCCAATCGGTCGTTGTTAGATCTCTATGTACTTTACGAAATAAAGATAGCTGAATTTGAATTAGATTGCACAGTTAGGCACCCGGAATAAATTAAATTGATAACATAATGCCTTTTGTAAAAACAAACAAAATGTCTGATAAACGGATGTGGCGTAATGCACATTTTATGAATATTAATCCCCTTTGGTTTCTGAATACAGAAACCCCATATCTGTACAACAATACCCTTTGGATGTTTCCAGAAGCGTTGATTATATAAATCAATTCAAAATCAATTTTTACCTGCTGGCGAACCTTGTCAAAAATGCTTAATTTTGCACAATATCTTTTCATATCACAATGGAGGCATTTTCTACGCATTCAGTTGCTAAAGATTTGTCACAAAGATATTACTTTCTTTTTTTTTATCAAATATTCATGATAATTTATGTGTAGAAAGAGAGCCTCGTTTGTTTTTCATTTTGTACTTCTCCTCAGATGATTGTCAAATTTTCATTGTGAGCTGCAAAACACTAAAATTTGCCGACACATTTCAGATTTCTAAGTTTTGACATTTTTAATTTGACATACGTGACTTGTGCACGTGAAATTAATATTTTCTACATGTTTATACATGACAGTGCAGGACGATATTCTAAATTCAGACCTGCCTACCTGTTTCTCACAAAAAGTGCAACATTTTGCTAAAAAAGTGTATTTCAGGGACGTGAATGTAATATAAACAACTGAATGTGATGTTGAGAAAAAAGCATAGTCTTATCCATACTTTGACATTTTACAAATCTTAATTGCTTATACGATATCGAACCCTGAACTTACAACGAATTTATTTAGGCGAGTCTAAAATATTGAAAAAAGTAATTCTCAGTGAAAATATGCTTAAGTCGTAAAAATGAGAAGCAAACGTAAGTCTATTTTTAGGTCAAAAATCGTAAAAATTGACCCTTTCGATTGCGGGAAAAAAATGCAAAATTTCGTGACGTCACAATGCTTTCAGGATCTTCTTTAACTCATTTGTGTCACACTTATGCCCTTTGCCGTGTGGAGCTCGTAAAAAAGTTCACTGCGAGGGGTTTGACAGTAAGTGTTTTGAATTTACGTCCCTGACATTGTCGCCATAGCACTTTCTATATAGACATAACGTCAGACAGTGCATGAATGTTATACATTTTCATTTCCATGCTTCATAAACATCGACGGCGGGTGCGGCTAGCCAACAGGGGATGCTTACTCCTCCCGGGCACCTGGTCCCACCTTTAGCTTGCTAGGGGTCCGTCGATGTTTAATTTTGTGCTCTATTGTGAGTGCTGTTGAGATTATCGTCAGGATCTTCTTTAACTCATTTACCTCGGACAAACAAGCTTCGAACCTCGGTCAAACATCAAAATTGCATTGTGACGTCATGTAATTTCTCAAATTCTTCCAGCGTTCGGAAGGGTCAATTACATCAAAATTGTAAAAGTAGGCAGGTCTGTAAATCAATGTATGACATCTTATGCACATTAAGATTTCACGTATTCTGTGCTGGGCGATAATCTTTTTGTTTTGTATGATTTTTTTGCACATATAGCGTGATATTTCCTCTGTCTTTAATTTCCAGAGTACCATTATTTAATATAATTCTGCATTGAAGGTCCTAGAGGCATTGCGGAGTATTGAAGGATATGAAGATGGTACCAAATTAGGCAAATATGGAACTAGACGTCCAACAAAGGAGAATGGAAGTCCACCTCCTGTTTACAAAAGTTTCATATGAGCACACACAATTCTAAAATATTTCAAATCTATAATTGAAAATCAACTGTCTTGCATTTTATACCATATTGAAATGGTTCGTTCATTTGATGTCTTCATTGAAATATCGCATTCATAGAGTTCACATTCTTTTGCTCGTAAAGAATGAAAATAAACTTTTGTGCAAACAAACGAAAATATTTAATCGTACAGGTTTAAGAATAACCGCAGATGCCATATTCACACATAATGATAATTAATGTATGCTTGACCTGCTATATGATTTAATTGACACAAGTCAAATTATTTCGTATTCGAGTGATGAACATCGACATATTTAGATGCAAAACTGATCATGTGCACATATAATAGAAGTAGACAACCCTTTTTAGGCACGGTCCATTTGCTATTCGGGGGGGGGGGCATGTGTTTTTGTCGGAGCAAGATTATTCTTTTCGCCCCGGACCGAAGTAAAAAAATTTTCTTGCAAAGTTGGAACGAGAAAAGTTTTTTCTAACAAGTAGTGTGCAATACATTAAGAATGTTTGTGTTTTATAAATAGAAATTATTTATTTTTACTCAAAACTTTAAAACATTGCTTTATTTTTATGATAGAAGTATTTTGCAATAATCCTCAGTAAACAAAATCTATATATAAGGTACAAGTAAGAGGGTCTGAGGGGAGGGTCTGATAAACAAATTTTCGAATTAAGAATTACAAATTTTGGAAAAACTGAAGTTCTCCTTCAAAGCCTGTATATAAAATTAGACTCTTTGGTGATACATGCATCTATTGACATTAATTAATGCATTATATTGATAATATATTTAGGCTTTAAGGAAGCCTTTTTTCCATTAATATGCATTCTTTGATATTTTCAAATATGAAATTTGCCATTAAAATGTAATATTTGATAGAAAACTATGGCGAGCGAAGTGAACCAAAAGTTTTCGTATATATTTAAGAAGAAGAGGGGACATATTACTTTGCCGCTGTCGGTCGGTCTGTCGGTGTGCCGGTCGGTCTGTCGGTCGGTCGGTCTGCCGGTCGGTCGGTCGGTGTGCCGGCCGGTGTGTCTGTCGGTCGGTCGGTCTGCCGGTCGGTCTGTCGGTCGGTCTGCCGGTCGGCCTGTCGGTCTGTCTGTCGGTCGGTCGGTCGGTCTGTCGGTCGGTCCTTCACGATAGTCTCCGCTCATTATCTCTGGAATGGATTCACATATGTAAAGGAAATTTGATATACAGATACATCAAATGAAAATCTAGGTCACGTTCATATCTGGGTCTCATTGAAAAAGTTTTGACAGAGTTATGCCCCTTAGACTTAGAA
Source organism: Pinctada imbricata (assembly GCA_033119305.1). Classification (NCBI taxonomy): domain Eukaryota; kingdom Metazoa; phylum Mollusca; class Bivalvia; order Pterioida; family Pteriidae; genus Pinctada; species Pinctada imbricata. Next base: position 20,778,138 of record VSWD01000002.1, read on the forward strand.
AAATACCACAATTTGAGTGTTTCCGTCCAATATCTCTAGAATGGATTCACATATTGAAGTGAAATTTTATATACAGATACATTAAATAAAAATTTAGGTAAAGTTCAAATTTGGGTCTGATCGAAAACATTTGACAGATTAATGCCCCTTTATGCTATACTAGAGCATGTACTGATGTTTTGGATTTTCATAGTAGAAATTTACAAATTACCAAGAAACATTTGGGACAAGGTTTTCGCTTTCACTAACGAGTAAAGACTTTCTGGAAATTTTACAAAAATTATTGTCAACTTCTTCTGAAATTCGGACCAATACAGGCAACAGAGTATATTACCTTGGGTATTTCACAACCTGTATTCCATGGTGACATAATTAACAAGATAAGAAGGATACAAGATAGACAACCTCACTATCGAATTTATACCGTGGATATGATCCTAATGTCACCAGACGAACACTAGGCTTGGTACTTGACCAATATATAGTCCTGTACCAGCGCATTCTTAAAACTTGCACTCTGACTGACTGTGACGACGGGACTCAATTACGGGTCCTGTCCAAACCTCTTTAGAGAAGATAGGGCCCCGACCACCTGTCCTCTCTGAATGTCAGTCGGACTCCTTGGGTGATAACATACATGAGCTCGCTACAGCCGACAGAGCACGGGCTGTATTACCTACGTCCTCTTTTGTATCCATTTACATATTCATCTGTGTTGCTTGGGCCCCTAGCTGCGTTTTGCGGTCGGTTTTGTGTGTGGTAATCTGACAGTGAGGAGGTTGTTTTACACCACAATTGTACGTTCTTTGAGACCTCTGGGTAATCGGAAAAATGGGAGGGTTGTGCGCACGTAATCCAGGATAACCACACCTTCTGCTATTTCCGTGGCAGATGGCCGTCCAAAGTCGGCATCGGTTACCCATTGGTCTCGTTAGTTCATGTGTAGTCCTTTGTGTTTGATGTTTCTGTGTTGTGCATTGACGCTCCTTATCCCTTGTGCGTCCCTTTCTTTGTTTGTCGGCTTTGTGTTTTTGCATTGGGTGTTTTGTTTTGGTGCTACAGCCTGGTATTGTTGGAGATCCCCTCCTTTGTTTTAGACTTAAAAAAATAATAACACAAATTAAGTGTTTCCGTTCAATATCTTTAGAATAGATTCATACATTGAAATAAATTTTACATACAGATACTTCAAATGAAAATTCAGGTCAAGTTAATATTTGAGTCCCATCGTAAAAAAAAATTGACAGAGTTATGCCCCTTAGATTTAGAAAAATACCACAATTTAAGTGTTTCCGTCCAATATCTCTAGAATTGATTCACATATTGAAATGAAATTTTATATACAGATACATCAAATGTAAATTTAGGTCAAATTCATATTTGGATCTGATCGAAAAAAATTGATAGAGTTATGCCTCTTAAGATTTAGAAAAATATCAAAATCAAAGTGTTTCCGTACAATATCTCTAGAATGGATTCACATATTGAAATGAAATTTCACATGCAGATTTATCAAATATACATCTAGGTCAAGTTCATATTTGGGTCCGATCGAAAAAAGTTTGACAGAGTTATGCCCCCTAGACTTAGAAAAAATACCCAAATTTAAGTGTTTCCTTTCAATATCTGTTGAATGGATTCACATTTTTAAATGAAATTTTGAATACAGATACATCATATGAAAATCTAGGTTTAGTTCAAAATAGAGTCTGGTCAGAGAGTTATGCTCGATAACAGAGTTATGCCTCTTGAACATTGAACAATATGATAATTTATGGGTTTCCGTTCATTATCTCTGCGATGGATTCACCTATTGAATTGAGGTTTAGTTAAAGGTAGTCGACCAATAACTAAAGAATGGATAGTGTGCAAGTACCTTTTTAATCACACTACAATTTGTTACGTTGATGTAGCAAAAGTTTATATCAAAATATATTGATGTAACAAAAGTTGACGACAATGCGATTAGGGGATTCCCAAAGAAATGGCATCGACATTTTATGGATTTTATTTTCGAGAAAACATCATTACTGTATAAATTTAGGTTTTTCCGAGACGGTCATTTTAAAATTTATTTCAATAACGCCGGACTTGAAACAAAAAACGTGATTAGCAAAAAGAACTTTGATGACCAAAAATTTTAATTTTGTGTGAATTTAATTCTGAGCATCTATCTGGAGTATTGTATTCGTGTTTGGTAAAAAAAAAAAAGGTTTTTTTTTGTATTTTACAGCTAATCTTGTCGGTATATCAAAGGTTTACCGATCGTTGCCGAATATCAGTATACCATTATCATATCAATAGTCATCCATAAAAAAGCGTAATTTTGAGTGGAAGTAGGCAGTTATTGGTTTACAACCTTAAAGATACATCACATGAAAATCCGGATCAAGTTCATACACAGCCCCCCCCCAAAAAAAAATTAACAGAGTTATGCCCCCTGACTAAAAAAAAAATTCCCAAAATTTAAAGTTTCCATTCTTTTTTTCAGCAATGGATGCATATATTTGAAATGACATTTGGTATAACGATATTTCATATGTAAATCTAGGTCAGGACATGATAGATTCATTAATCCAAATATAAAAAAGTTTTTGCTTTCATTATCAAAATTGGAGTAGGGGGGGGGCATGAATGTTTTATATAAATTACTTTAACTTTTTTTCATCAAACTTTAGAGCAAAATTATTTCATTCGAAAAACAAAAACGCAACCCCCCCCGAATATCAAATGGACCGTGCCTTACATACATTCCACATACAATGGAAGAAATGATAGAATATTACATGATTATCTATTGTTTCTGGACATTCTGGTTTGCGACTGAATGGCTGTCATCATCAATGAACAAGAAATGTTTACCTGATATGTACATCAATATCGAGACACATCGGGACAATCACCGAATTTGACTAGTTTTCATTGAGCTGTTGCGACGGGTGTTGTATGCAATCAGGAGACGCTGACTCTCCCCGGGCACCTGGTCTCCCTTCGAAAGTTATTCATTCCCAGGTTCTCAACCGTTCTAATGGAAATTCTAATTATTTTGCCTAGCCTAATAATTCAGTATCCTATATGGACACAATTTTGTCCTACGACACTGATGGTCACATGAACACCCCACTCTATGACAAACGTGACGATTTCAATTTCACTATCACAAACTTTCCTTTTCTGAGTAACAACATCCCTTCATCGCCAGCTTATGGCGTGTTCATATCACAGTTGATACTCTACGCCCTAGCAAGTACCAAATATACAGATTTGTTCTGAGGGCTAGGCGTTTTTCAGATAAGCTTCTCAGTCAGGGATACATTTGTGATCGACAAACATCGTCACTGAGGAAGTTCTACTGTCGATATGGGGAACTCGTCATACACTATAATGTCCCACTCTCAAGAAAGGTGGATGATATTCTGTCTTAGACCATTTGAAATACAACCACAGATTATACTTGTATCTTCCGAATTGAAGTAACCGGACATGACAACTCTACCGAATTGAAGCGACAGGTGCTGCATGCAAGCAGGAGATTCTGACTCTTCTTTGGTACCTGGTCTCACTCCCATATTGGGAGTTCGCTTCTTTTCATATGGTGGAGGGTTTTCTTTGTTTGCTTTGGTTCCTGTTTTATCCTGATGTTGTATGACTCCAGTTTATGATTTTCTGAATAATCGAATGTGCACTGTGTATTGAGAAATGGTCATTATCAACATTTGTCACTTCTCGACTTTGAAGCAAATATTGTTTAAAGTTGTTATTTAGGAATTATGAACATCTGAGACCCGAGGGAGGCTCTAACTTAAATACATTTTGACAATATGAAGCAAACTCTTTAACTTTAATATTTCATTGATCTAAAGCGTCATTAAATATTTACCATTCAAAGTGGATTATGTTGATTTGTGTGGATTTTTCCCCTGTTGTTTGTTGATGTCGGCACCTGTTGCCCATTGGCCTCTTTGGTTTATGTGTGTCCCTTTGTGTTTGATGTTTCTATGTTGTGCGTTGGTGCTCCTTGTTCCTTTGCGTCTCTTTCTGTGCGTGTCTGCTCTGTGTTTTTGTATCGGGTGTTTGGAGTTTTGCTGTGGGTGCTGCAGTCTAGTGTTGCAATAACGTCTTTGACCATATTTTATTGTTTGGATTGAGGATCACTGACGACGGTTAAGTACCCGAAACGTGTATGTCTGGTCCACGCTGCAAATTCATCTGTTCTTAACTGATGCTTTGGATTTCAAGACGTGCTACAAATATATATTCCTCCCAAAAGACGATTCACCAAGCTGTTGTAGACTTCAATTTTATACAGGTCAAGATCCCTGATATCACAATATTTGACGTAATTTTCTACTGTGACGTCGAAACTGATCTTTGATGCACAATAAAATCAACGTCAAAAGTTATGATGTCTTGGAGTATTTATCCAAAATCTTCAAAATTTGAGAATGTCTTGGAGAATTTATCCAAAATCTTCAAATGTCTTGGAGAATTTATCCAAAATCTTCAAAAACAAAGAAAACATGATGATGTCAAATGTTTCAATGGTACTTCTAGGTACCTGGATGATATCCTTACTATCGACAATCCTGTTTTTGAAAAGTATAAAAATGTCATTTATCCACAGGAACTGACTCTAAACAAGGCGAACGTCACAAACACAGAAACACATTTTTTGGACCTGAATATCAAAATTATTAATGGAGAGATTCATACAAGGGTGTATGAAAAAAGAGATGACTTTGGATTCAATATAGTAAATTTTCCCTGGCTTGACGGTGATGTTCCTAGATTACCGTCTTATGGTATCTACATTTCGCAGCTCATCCGGTATGCTAGAGAATGTACTGATGTTTTGGATTTTCATGATAGAAATTTACAAATAACAAAGAAACTTTTAGGTCAAGGTTTTCGCTTTCACAAACTTGTCAAGACATTCTGGAAATTCTACAAAAATTATTGTCAACTACTTTTGAAATTCGGACCCATACAAGCAACAGAGTATATTACTTTGGGTATTTCGCAACCTGCATTTTATGGTGACATGATAAACAAAATTAGAAGGATCAAAGGTAGACAGAATTACTATCGAAAATGCGTCAGAATCATCAAACGCCTCTTATACCGTGGATATGATCCTAATGTCACCAGACGGACACTAGGCTTGGTACTTGACCAATCTACAGTCTTGTACCAGCGCATCCTTAATACTTGCACGCTGACTGACTGTGACGACGGGACTCCATGACGGGCCCTGTCCAAACCTCTTTAGAGAAGACAGGGCCCCGACCACCTGTCCTCTCTGAATGTCAGTCGGACTCCTCGGGTGATAACATACATTAGCTCGCTACAGCCGGCAGAGCACAGGTCGTATTACGCATGCCCTCTTTTTATATCAATTTACATATTCATCTGTGTTGCTTGGGCCCCTGCGTTTTGCGGTCTTGTTTGTGTGTGGTCATCTGACAGTGAGGAGGTTGTTTTACACCACAATTGTACGTTCTTCGAGACCTCTGGGTAATCGGAATAGTGTGGGGGGGGGGGGGTTGTGCGCACGTAATCCAGGATAACCACACCGTCTGCTACTGACGAGGCAGATGGCCGTCCTAAGTCGGCACCGTTTACCCATTGGTCTCGTTGGTTTATGTGTAGTCATTTGTGTTTTATGTTTTTCTGTGATTTGACGTTCATTGTACTACTGCGTCTCTTTCTGTGCGTGTCATTTTTGTGTTTTACAGTGGATGTTTTGGGAGGTTGCTGTTGATGCTGCAACTAGGTGTTGTTGGAGATCCCCTCCTTTCTTGGAGTGTATAAAATGCAAGTCTAGCGGTGATATGGATGAATTGATTTATAAAAATACTTCGTCGAAGGTTCAAGTGACTATTAGTATAAAGAGAAATATATGATCAATAGGACGTGGATCTCCAACAGGACTACCTTATAGTACCCATACCAAAACATACCAATGCAAAACACAAAGCAACGGATACAAATGTAACATAGGGACACGGAAGAACATACTTGTATCAGAGACGACAACAAAACATTTAACATAAAAGACAATGGTGTGAAAGACTTCAGACAAAAAGACGAATCCAATTCCGCCTTTTCGATTTTACAGTCCTACGTTCGATTTGTGCAGGTGTCTGAAGCATCGTGACGTCATTAAATTGGTTATTCGATTTTACACGCGCAAAAACCTTCCCCTGGTTTAGTTACCCAGCAGTCTTAAAGAGCGCCCTATCAATTTGCATAATATTCTCCTATTAGTATGGTCACGACACAAACAATTGAGATAAACAAAGGGACCCCCTAAAATTAACAGATATAAATGAGAACAGATATGAAATGCATTAGTCAGTAAGAAAGTCGCTGCGGGAAATTTTCGCCATTATGACATATAGACGTTACACGTGGGAATAATATTCGCGATAAAAAATGTCATTCCCTTTGTAAGAATGCAGCAGGGTTGTTTTCGCGTGGGGGAAATTTTCGCGAAATCCTTTGATTCGTGAAAACACGAAAGTTTTCACGTTAACGTAGTCTTTATTCTGCCTGTTGGCCAATCTCCTACGCATGCGTCCGATTTAAGTTCCGCTTTTCTTCACTTTGAAATCTACCTCTGCCGTCATCGCCTATTGTTTGTCTGCAAGATTCTTGCAGACTGGAACTGGGGCTTCATATTTCTAATTAAAGTATTGCAAGTATATACCATCAGGTTTGACTATATTTATGAGGTAAACAGTGTACATGCAATTTCTATCGATGCAATACGATGCAGTATCAGGGATTCTTTCTTCATTCGTACGTTGCCAACACGATCAGCTGAGCGAGAAGTCTCCGGTAAAAACACAAATTCTTGCTATAAATCGAATCCTACCGTCTTTAGACGTGAGTCTTGTAAATTTTCCTACATCAAGATAAGAATCGTTTTCTTCACTGCCCATTGACTCGCCCTAAACACTCAAATATGTGCCTCTGCCTTTGAATCTTTTGCACTGTTTACGTCAGAAGTCCGAATGACGTCATTGTGACGACATGCCGTACCTGCGATGCCTCTCGGGTTTTATCATAGCGTGAAATGGCGTAGGAAAATAAAGATGACGGCAAGGTTATATTGCAAGCCTGTGCCACCTATGACCTTGATGCAAGTTGCCTGTTGGCATGAGCTCTTTATGAGTAGTCTCTTAATAATCTGTTGATTTCTACTGGGAAATTCCAAAATTTCAGTACATTCTGTAGCGTATCAGATGAGTCGAGATAAGCTACCCTTCAACCTAGAAAAATGTATTATGTGAACTTACATAATTCATGAATAAGGAAATAATATTGCGTTCTATTCTTTTTAAGGTATAGCTCATACAAAGTAAGCATTTCCCATTATAAAAGTATAATGTAACCTGTTACATTTGTTCAATCCGAACAAGGGTTCGACCGAAACCTTGGCAAAAAGAGCTAATATCGAAGTGAATATCTATTATGGACATCAATTCAGAGCAATATGAATGTTAAACGTCTTCAAATTCTATAGTATCATTTAAGCACAGATAAAATTTGCAGCATGGACTAGACATGCACGTTTCGGGTACTTAACCCTCGTCAGTCATCCTCAATCCTAAACATTGTAATACTACATGTCCAAAATGTACCGAAAGACGTAGAAGGATGGGTGGGATATGATGCTACAGGACCACATTTTTAGAAATTTCAAGTAATTTTGATAACAGAAATTTTCGAATGCGCTGAAGAAACGATCAACCGAAGTTGATCGAACTTGGCTACATGTGCCCTTGGGGACCCCTGGTCCACCAGCAGTGACACTCACCAAGTGGTTCAAATGTTAAAAGCTATGCTTAAATGTTTAACGTCTTCAAATTCAATAGCATAGTTTAAGAACAGATAAATAAATTTGCGGCATGGACGACACAAATGCCTTCTAAATGGAAACATGCAAGGGAAAATTCTTTATTGCATAAACCAGACATGGTACGATGAGTTCTTAACCCTCGTCACTGATCCTTAGTCTGAACAATGAAATATGGCCAAAGACCATAAATGTTATGTCCAAAATATACCGAAAGACGTAGTAGGATGTATATACCACGAATAACAAAAAAATAAGTGAAGTACTTTTCACGTAAAAATATTTACCTTTTTATAGAAACATATCTATTTGGCATAAACAAATTATATCTAGGTTGATATTTTCCGATCAACATAGATGATTGGAGTTTCCCTGAATTCTCACCATTTGATGAATCTTAAAAAAAAGAGATGTGAAAATTTAAATTCTTGTCTATATAATCTACATTAATATCAGCAAGGCACACATTACCTTCATATTCCATTCTTTTACTTGACAAGGCGAAAATAAAGGCTTTCTTCACACGTTCATAAATTTCCGGGATCGTAATTTTAATGTTGACCTTTTAACGTCCTACCGTACTAATTAATTCCTCTGTCACTTTGTATCCTGGTTCACTGCTTTACATTAATATATCCTGTACCTGATCTAGTTTTAAGTTCTGACCTTTATGCTCTAGAACTTTATTTCTTTGAATTTTGTTCTATGGTGGCATACTCCTGCCTTCAACAAGCAAGATATTGGTCTTTAGATTTTGTCCACATGCGACTTAAAGAAGTCGGAATGTAAAAATTCTTAATTTGTAAGGCTCCGTTCCTGAATATCGAATTTGTTAGTCCGTACAACCCAGCAAGTCCTTTACGATTTGAATCATCACTTCTGATCGAGGTGCCCTCGATTCGAACCGGGACTTAAGATGAGAAGTCGCTGCGTCTCTGTGAAGGGAGTTGCCAACTAACCATATTAAGGCCAAGTAAATACCTGCTTTTGAAATGGTTTAAAGACAAAAGCTTTTTAAATAGGTTTATAATTTGTTAATTAAACATACTAGTATTTGTGAACAGAACTCTATAATTGAAACTTTTTTAATTTTAGACAATTTAAAAAACTTTAAATGTTTTGATGAATTAAGTCTTATTTTTTGAAAATTTTTTTTTATTTACTTATTTTGACTAGAATAATGTGAAGCGCTTTAAATGGAGCATTTTGCTAGAATAGAGATTAGTAAATGCGACTCAAGAGAACACTTTGGCTTCAACATAGTTAATTTTCCTTGGCTTGATGGCGATGTTCCAAGACTGCCACGGTAGGGCATTTACATCTCTCAGCTCATCAGGTACACTAGAGCTTGTTCCAATCTTTCGGACTTCCATGATAAAAATATACCCATTACAAAAAATCTTATCACTCGAGGATTTAAATATCATAAACTTGTAAAATCTTTTTGGAAATTTATCAATAACTAATATGAACTTCTTTCAAAATTTGGAACGACTCCAGTATCAGAGTATGTATCATTTTGAATTTCATTGACTTATTTATAATGACCTTATTAACAAAATCAGAAGGATCAAAGACAGATAAAACTTCAACTCCAAATGTAAGAAAAAAGTCGGTCGACTGCTTTACCGAGGATTCCTAAAGTCATCAGAAAAACACATCGCACACTGGCCAACCGTGACGACGGAACTCCATGACGGGCCTTGTTCAAATCTCGTCAGAGAAGACTGGGTCCTGATTTTCTGTCCTACCTGAAAGTTGGTCAGACTTTTTAGGTGATTCATCTTGAGCTCGCTTGAGCAAGCAGAGCACATACTGTTATACGCATGCCATAGATTTTTTAAATCCCTTAACTTAGAATCTGTGTTGCAAACTATCTTGTTAGTAATGTCACCTTACTGTGAGAAGTGTTATGTTTATACAGCAATTGTGCGTCTATGGAGACACTTGTGTATCAGGATAAGTTGTAGGGTTGTGGGCACGTAATTCGAATATCTAAATCTTTGGTAATAGCAGATGTCAGTCCAAAGTCGGCGCCGGGTGCACATTGGTATATGTTGCCATTAATGTTTGATGTTTTTGTACGTCTGTTTGGATTGTTTTGTATGATGTTGGTGAGTATTGCTGTGTCTTTTTGCGATTTGTAGTTTTGTCTGATGTCATTTATGCATCATTTTCTTGTGCGATTGGTTCGCTGGTTGAGTGCCGGGTGGTCATGCTGGAGATCCTCCCCTTTTCATTTAAGTCAACATGCATTATATAATTTAACATATGCTGTTTTTTCAGATCCCGTCATTCATTCTTACTGTTATATATACCTGCACAAATTTTCATGAATAAATATGTTTAATTCTAAACTTATTTTTAAACTAAAGTAATTTCTACATGCAACGTATTTTGTAGGCATGCAATTATTTTGTTAACACGCGAATGATTATTTTGCATGTCAACATAATATCTCGGCTGTATACATATATTAGTTCAATTTCAACATAAGTAAGACTAGCCTTTTAACAAGATTATTTGCCATGAAGACATACTCTAGAAATTGATATCTTACATTTAGTAGGCAGAGGAATGCACATTAATGCTTAGTTTATAAATAAATATTATATAACCAGGATGTAACGTTAATTTTGATCGGCTTGCGTGCAAGTCATTATTTTTCGATAATGACCGCTGACCGAAGATAATGACTCGGTGTGGTATTTGTCCTGATTTCAGTATTTACGATAAAAATTGATATAGTTATTTTGTTGAATATTAAAAGTTTAGATACACTTTTCACAAAAAGTGTAATAAATTGTTGAGATCTTGATTAAAAATTATGTGTTTATATTGTTTTGAATCATTATTTTAATCATATATAGTATGACCGATTCGTTACATAATATAACAAATAAGGATTTTGCCTCGGTTTTTATGTCGTTATACACGTCAATATTTATATAATATTTACATTACTAGTAGATTCCTCATGTTAAACGGCCATTAGGCAGATAGAATTATTATACAAATATGGACTTGGTCGAGTTCATTATGTCATTATAATGACATAATGACCGAGGTCAAGTCCTTATTTGTTATATTATATAACGAATTGTAAGACTACATATGATCAAAATAAGGATTCAAATCGATATGAACATACTGTAAAACGAGAATATTTAGCGCTCGATTTATTTTAGCGCCATTAGCGCAAAGGCATGGTTGCGCTAAATTAAGTAGTGCGCTAAAATTCTCAGATGCAACATAAAATTTCAATGAGAAATTATTCGACATTTTATTCAAAGTGCATTACACCGTGTCCACGGCATGGTCTAATTAGCAACGCTCGTTGTTTTTATAGCTAATTAGATAATTGGATTAACGCTAGCGCTTGGGTAGATAATGATAGTAAACGCGCCGTGATTTACATGTACATTTGTACTGGGTTGATCATAATTGTCTACGTGTCGTAATAACCAATCATGAAATATACATAAGAGTCCTACGAGATTATTCTTTACCAAAAAAAAAAAAAAAACTGAAGTTGTCTTTAATCGGAACAAATTTTCATTACAACCCAATCAGATAAAAAAATTGTTGTCGTACCTAAATGCAGGAATAGACGTTCGTATGTATCTTCTCTCTCGCTTATATTTAGATGGCGTAACATTTGTGTGAAAACACAGTACTTTTTAACACAAGGTACATATACGGTAAAAAGGGAGATCTATAAAGAAAAATACAAGCATACGAATAGGCAATTCAATTGTCCAACACACGTCGGCATGTAGTCAAAACCTCTATGTATATCGCTGTGAACATGTACATTAGATGCGCATGCAGTCTTTTACGTGAATAAAATCGGAATGTAAGCGCCGTTGCCGTAAAATAATTCGTTACGCCAAATTGAAAAATTGGGACGATATATATTCATCCATGTTACATACAGAACATCGTTTAACTTATCATTTTAAATTGAATTGATAATTAGTTCGTATTACCAACGATCGTCCGAACATGAGACACGACGGATTTTTTTTGTCTGACGTTACAAAAATTACGATTCATCGACGGCAATTTGCTACCGGCGATGTCTGAGAAACAAAGTCTTAAAGTCACTGTGCGCTAATTTTATTGACCACATGGTGTCAATGCGCTAAATTAAGTTTGCGCCAAAAGGTTCTCATCCCTCATTGCGCTAAAATATGTTTGCGCTAAATATTCTCGTTTTACAGTACAATTTTGTGAAATGTGTATCTAAACTTTTAAAATTAAACAAAATAACTATCTTAATTTGAATCGTAAATACTGAAATCAGGACAAATACCACATGTACACCGAGTCATTATCTTCCGTCAGCGGTCATTATCGGAAAATATTGACTAGCGCTCCAGCCAATTAGAATCGACGTTACATCCTGGTAATATAATATATTACAATAACTTGGGTTGCTATTGTGACGTCACGTTCAAGCTTTGCATGTAGGGAGAATTTACCAACTTGTAAATACATTTGGCGCTGTTACAGGCAAAATGTGTGATGTGCATGCAAATAAAATTGACCGATAATTAAAATAAATATACAGTAAATAATGACTGTCTTACTTTTGGTGTTAATGGGTTAATAATTCTGGATGGACAAGTGCTTCGCGCTTCACGGAATTTGCACGTGACCAACCAGAATTATACATCCATTAACACCAAAAGTCAGACAGTCTTTTCTTAAACATTGAGGCCACAGTAAATAAATATTCTGTTAAACGGCTCGGCTATTTCCAAAAAAGGTAAGCCACCGTGAGGCAAGGAAAAGTAACCAAACGCCTAATCTTTGGATCGATAGCGACAAAATAGAGACAAAATATTCAAAATTAGCAGGGTGCTATTTAATTTTCCTTAAGATTATATGTAACTAAAATTGAAATATTAAGATGGATTTAGAAAATTTAGATAATAAAGAAACCTTGGAAGGAATTCATTTGATTTGAAGTGAAGTTTTGATTATGTTTTCGTGATCGCAAGAAGGATGTGTGTATGTGTGCTTTTTTCGGAACAATTCCTCAAAACAGGTATCCTTCGGGGAGACGAAATTCTTTACCTTTAATCATAATTCAGGACATCAACAAGCAGATATCAACATCTATTCCTTACGAGCAAAAGTATTAAAAGCAGAATGATGATGGATCCTAGAAAAGTAAGAAAGGAGGGGATCTCAAACAACATTCGGTTGCAGCAACCACGGCAAAACTCTAAAACACCAAATGAACAAACACAGAGCAGACACCCTCAGAAAGGGACAAAAAAGGAACACCAACTCACACCATAGAAACATGAACCACAGAATACCACAACATCATCTACGTCATTAAAATGAAGTCAAACAGTTGCCACTGTTTTTATATCTTTGACATGAAAATAATACCGGTTACAATATCCATGGCATCACAATATGCAGGCACACATGCGCAATAAACAGAAAACACATCTTCACAAACACTACAAAAAATAGATAACATCAGCACATCATAACAGAATACGAAAGACAAATACATATAAGGTCTCATGTCAAGGTCGTCTTTGAAGCTGGTCTTACTTGTCGCTTTTTCGTCTCATGTCATGGTCGTCTTTGATGCTTGTGTTACTTGTCCCCATTTTCGTCTCATGTCAAGGTCGTCTTTGATGCTGATGTTACTTGTCCCCATTTTTCGTCTCAGGTCAAGGTCGTCTTGTCTGTTTTGTTCTGGGTGTTGCATCCGGGTCTTGTTGAGACCCCCTCTATGCATGACTCATATCACGTAGGTCATATATCATAATATCCGTTAAGGTAGTCCTTTGACAAAATATCCCCAATCGGCTTCCGTAGTCCTGCCCTAAATTCTGGAAATTTGCAATAGGGAATTTTTTTCCATGTTTTTATCAAATAGCAAGCTATAAATAAGTGAAAAGATATACATTAGAAGCTGATGGTGATCGGAGTTACACATGAACAGGTAAGATGATGATGATAATGGTCTGCTTAAAAGAATAATCGTGAATACGTTAGAAGCATATCTTTACGAAAATTGAAAATCGTATTGATGAAGTCATTAATATGCATGTTAAGCGTCTTTAAATTCAAAAACAGATAAATTTGCAGCATGGACCAGACATGCACGTGTCGGTTACTAAACTGTCGTCAGTGATCCTCAATCTAAACAATATAATATTGCCAAAAATGTACCGAAAGATGCAGCAGAATGGGTGGGATATGATGCTACATGAACCACGTTTTCGAAATTTCAAGAAACTTTGATAACAGAAATTTTCGAATACATTGAAGAATCGATCAATTAAAGTTGATCAAACTTGGCTATATGTGCCCTCGGAGACTCCTGGTCTACCAGCTGTGACTCTAACCAATGAGTTAAAGAAGATCATGACTATAATCTCAACAGCACTCACAATAGAGCACCTAACTGAGCATAAACGGACCCTTTGGAAGCTATAGGTGGGATCAGGTGCCCGGAAGGAGTAAGTATCCCCTGTTGGCTAGCCGCACCCGCAAATATTAAACGTCTTCAAATTCAATAGCACCATTTAAGAACAGATAAATTTGCAGCATGGATCAGACATGCACGTTTCGGGTACTTAACCTTTTGTCAGTGACCCTCAATCCAAACAATGAAAGTTGACCAAAGAGTGTGAATAACAAATATGGATGATGACCGTATCCCTGTATACAGCACAAAATTACTTATTCAGAAAATCATAAACCGAAGGCACACAAAATCAGGATAAAACAGGAACCAAAGCAATGAAACAAAAATCTCCACCACATGAAAAGAAGCGAACTCCTGATATGGGAGTGAGACAAAAGTTATTATGTCCAAAATTGCAGAGAAAGACGTAGCAGAATAGGTTGGATATGATCATCCTCACTATCATCAACAATACTGATCATCATCAAGACGGCGTCATTCTTGATCGTTATCACAGTTTTAACATTTTTTTCATATCAATTTTTAAAAGGATATTATCGCATAAAGAAATAAATTGAAAAAATAAAAGTAATTATTTATTTTGATATTGATATATTCCTAAAAATAAACTTTAGTTTGTCAAACATTACTCTGCATGTTCCTTTCATAATAATATGTTGATTCAATAATATTATTCACATTCTCATTTTCAATCAATCATTTTGGCATTGTTATTTTTTCTCTTGTGTGGAATTGAAGATGTAAAATAAGTAGAAATAATTAGGAAACATTTCTTCTTCGTATCATTACTTCACTTTTTTCTTATTCACATTATTTCTTCGCTTCTTTGTACGATTACCTCCCATAATTTCTTCGCATCATTACTTCCTTTCTTCGCATCATTATATCTCTTCTTTGCATATTTACATCGCTTCTGCGCATCATATCTTTACTTCCTCGCAACATTATTTCGCTTCTCGCATAATTACTTCGCTCCTTCGTACCTTCGCATTATTACTCGCATCATAATGTCGCTTCTTAACATCATTCCTTCGCTTCTTCGCATCATTACCTCGTTTCTTAGCATTTTTTCTATGTTTCGTCGCTTTTTCGCTTCTTCGCCTTCCATTTTGACATGCGCACTATTTATAATCACTCTGATTTATGTATCTTTGAAAAGCTGGACTAAGCTTTTTTTATACCCATGCATGTAGTAGAATTTTCTAAGACTGAAGATATGTATATTTATGATCAAAACGTATGATGTGTTATTCCTTATGGAGGATTATGACAAATATGGATAATGACCATATCCCTGTTTACAGCACAAAATCGATAACCCAGAAAATCAGAAACCGAAGGCATACAAAATCAGGATAAAACAGGAACCAAAGCAAACAAACAAAAACCTCCACCATATGAAAAGAAGCGAACTCCCGATATGAGAGTGAAACCAGGTGCCCAGGAAGAGTAAGCATCTCCTGCTTGCATGCAACACCCGTCGCTTCAATTCGGTAGAACTGTCACATCCGGTTACTTCCATTTTGGAAGATATAGAGTACAAGTTTTGGTTGGATGGTTTAAATGGTCTATGACAGAATATCATCCACCATTCTGGAAAGTGGGACATCATAGTGTATGACGAGTTCCCCATATCGACCGTAGAACTTCCTCAGTGACGATGTTAGTCGGTCACAAATATGATTGTTTTCTCATCATCTACACAGCCAATTGTGCCTCACATGAAATTCATATGAAATGAGCATCACGTAAATTTCACATGAAATTTCAGGTGAATTTCATATAAATTTTACATAAAATTTATGTGAAAAAAATTTCACATGAATTTCACATAAATTTTCCTCACATGAATTTTACATTAATTTTTCTTTGTGACATTCATGCAAAATTGACATTACATGCAATTCATGTCAGAAACTTTACATGAATATTATGTAAATTTCATGTTCGTGCTCATTTCACATATAAATTTCATATGAATTTCATATGAGGCACATTTGGCTGTGTAAGTGATACTGACAAAACTGATGAGACGTTGCAGTAGAACAATGCCTAATAAGTAAGCCCATATTATCTATATTCCTGAAAAGTCTACAGTTTTTGCAATCACTTCAAGAGTTTTGATAGGTCAATTACGAATCTGTCGTCGACAAACTATTGAAGTGTTTCGAAAAACTATGATCTTTTCATATACTTGGACGATATGGATTGATTTATTAGGCATTGCACTATTGCAGCGGCACATCAGTCTTGTAAAGTTCAAATAAGGAAATGAGAAAAAAAAAAACCCAAAAAGCTGTCCAAGTAATTACAACGTCATACGCTTCGATCCCATGCGGTGATACTGATCTCTTTCGACAAAGCACATCACAACAAGTGAAAATTTAATACGGCCAGTGAAGTGGGCTGAACCTATTTTTTCCTTTCTTTATTGTTTTATTTTATAACGGAGAGGGCAAAAACTCATCCCTAAACTGAGAGGGCAAAAACTCATCCCTATAGCAAAATTGAATAGATATTCAACCCTCTGACTTCCTATACCCGTGAAAATAACCCAAGGTTATCCGGATGTTCCGATGAAGTGTTCAAACATGCTTACGGAGAATTATAAAGAATTCAGTTGATACATGTAAACACACTGTGGCAACTGATTAAAGAAGAAGGATATGACTCGAAATAAGATAATAAATATATAAGAAATTGGTGAAAAAGGGAACTGTCCTCCTTCTGTAAATTCGCCTCAGCCTTCATTCCGTAAACTTCGGAATTCCTATAGGCATGTTTCTACCATAATATAAAATACACCTTGTCAGTTCGAAGCTGGGATTTTGACCAACTCTTTCCTAGAATTTTTTTGGATATGCTACTGAATCGACCCTACAGGAAATTTGGAGCCGGGCACTCTCTGTAATGTAAATGTATAAATCTAAATTCAAATAATTAAAGAGGGCGCTACTGAAATTATTTTTGGTGGCTCCGCTGGAAGCATTACTGATGAGAATTTAATATTCGAAACACGTGTCTGGTGCATGGAAGTTGGTTTGGGAATTTTCATCAAGAAGGTATAGAGTTGGAACCCTTCGACATTACTGTATCAAAAATACGATTATTTCACTCGCTCGCGCAAAATAATTATACTTCTGCTCGCTCGCGCCCTTTTCCCAAGGAAATCCAAAGAGCGTTTCATTAACTTAACATGGCCTTACAAGGCAAAAACTCTCTGCGTCGACATGCATTAATGCATTCAATGTCAAAGTAATGATAAGGAAGTGTCTGTGTCCTTATTGAATGAAATTCACTTATTCGAGGAATTTAACGTTCTATCTGTATATAATGTAGCCTTTCAAAATATAAGAACTTTATTTTGATCAGTATATTTCACGTCATAGTTACTCATTAAAAAACTCATTGTTTATTCCTTTAAGTTATTATACATAATTATAATGCATATCTTATTGCTTTGCCGTTTCATGGCACAGATAAAAAAAGTCCACGGTGAAAATTGAAATTTAAAATTGAAATTGAAATTAAAACAATTTACCTTAGTTGATATGATATCGCCACATTGAAGAAAATACATATATCCTATTGGTTTTCTTCATGAGTTGTTTTTATTGAAAAGGGTACAGTGATAGAAAGTGATTAAGTAAGGGGTCTTTTTGAAGGAGATAGATGAAGACAAAAGAGATGGATGCTTACTTTCCGGATACTCTGTCTTAAACTTGATTTTCCCTTCATTCTTTAATCAATTAATGAACAAACAGCTTGCGATGTTAAACGTCTTCAAATCAATAGTATGATTTCAGAACAGATAAATTCACAGCATGGACCAGACACGCAAGTTTCGGGCACTTAAACCTAGTCAGTGATTCTTAATCTAAACAATGCAATATGGCCAATGAGTGAATGAAAGCCATTGGCGGGACATGATGTCACAGGACCCACTCTTTGGAAATGTTAAGAAATTTTGATAACAATACCAGGTTGCAGCACCCACAGCAAAACCCCAAAACACCCAATGCAAAAACACAAAGCAGACAAGCACCGAAAGAGACGCATAAGGGACAAGGAACGTCAACGCACAACACAGAAACATCAAACACAAAGGTCCACACATAAACCAACGAGACCAATAGGCAACCGGTACCGACTAGGACGGCCATCTGCCACGGAAATAGCAGAAGGTGTGGAAGAAATGATCAACTGAAGATTTACGGACTTGACTACATGTGCCATCGGGGACCCCTTGTCCACCAGCAGTGACACTCACCAAATGGTACACTTGTTAAACGACTTCAAATTCAATAATATTAAGCTTCTTCTACTCCCTCCTTTCATGTTTCACGTTCACGTAAGTCTCATTTGTTCTAGATTGGTTCACTGGTTTGAAATCAGATGTTAAACGTCTTCAAATTCAATAGCATCATTTCTAAACAGAAAAAAATTCAGCAACCCTCGTCAGTGATTCTCAATCTAAACAATGTAATATGGCGAAAGAGGGTGAAAACTATTATGTCCAAAAATGTACCGAAAGACGTAGCAGGATGGGTGGGATATGATGCTACAGGACCCACGTTTTAGAAATTTCAAGAATTTTGGTAACAGAAAATTTTGAACGCATGGAAGAGACATACGATCAACCGAAGTTGACCGCACTTGGCTACATGTGCCCTCGGGGACTCTTGGTCCATCAGAAGTGACACTCACCAAGTAGTACAAATGTTAAACGTCTTCAAATTCAATAGCATCATTTCTAAACAAAAAAAAAAAACAGCATGGACCAGACATGCACGTTTCGGGTACTAAACCCTCGTCAGTGATCCTCAATCTAAACAATGTAATATAGCCAAAGAGAATGAAAATTTTTATGTCCAAAAATGTACCGAAAGACGTAGAAGGATGGGTGGGATATGATGCTACAGGACCCACGTTTTAGAAATTTCAAGAATTTTGGTAACAGAAAATTTTGAATTCGTTGAAGAGACCGACGATCTAAGTACATGTAGTTCTATTTTGAATTAAAATACAATTATGATAGTTGAAAGAGTTATTTAGCCTATTGCTAGTACATGTACTTAGATAATCAGATGCAAGTTCTAAAAGTTCACCACACAAATCATTCAATATATTTTATAGTCGTAAAATTTCCATGTTCCCTCGTTGATAATAAATGCCGTTATATGTCACTAAGTTGTTCATCTAGATCGTATTAATTACATCAAAATTGATATAAACATTCATATTAAAATTAAATATACACACTTGTCAAGTATCATTGAAAAATGAAAATAAAACCGAACATTAGAAAATTTTCTTGTCATGATTTTGTTATTTAAAGATAAATGATTTCATTCGTGAAATAAGCAGTCTGTATCTTTTAAAGTTGAAATCCTAGATGTCTTGCATAAAAAAAAACATATTAAAAAAGGAGGGGATCTCCAACAAATCTCGGTTGCAGTACCAACAGCAACACACCAAACACCCCAAGTGAAAACACAGAGAAGACACATACAGCACAAGACAAGGAACAGCAAACGAGACATCGAACATAAAAGACAACACATTAACCAACGAGACCCATGGGCAATCGGTGCCGACTTAGGAAGGCCATCAGCCACGTTAGTAACAGATGGAGTGGTTATCCTGGATTACGTGGGCAAAACCCTCCCACTTTTCCGGTTACCCAAAGGTCCCGAAGAATGCACAATATTAAGTCAATGTTCTTCAAAATAAATCGTAGTGTTAAGACTTGAATATGAAGAAATTGAGATAAGGATTATGTCAATAGAAATAGCTACATATTTCGGTACATTTTTGACACAATAATTTTCGCCCTCTTTGGCCATATTTCATTAGTTTAGATTGAGGATCACTGACGAGGGTTGAGTAACCGAAACGTGCATCTCTGGTCCATGCTGCAAATATATCCGTTTATAAATGATGCTATTGAATTTGAAGACGTTTAACATGGTCATGTATAATGGCTGATACTGATAACAGAGTTCTGTTATAATACAGAATCATATGAAAATCGGTACTACAATTCTATTTGCCAGAAATGTAGCTGCTCATGTACATCATCATCAAATCAAGAGCAATTACTTTGATGAAGACCAAATCATCTCTTTTAACATATAGTATTACATGTATAACTTTAAACGTTGTGAAAGATAACTGAGTTCGTGTATCAGGATGAGTGGGAAAATTGTGCAAGATCAATGAGTTCGTGTATCAGGATGAGTGGGAAAATTGTGCACATGTAATCCGGATTACAACAAACATAATCATGAAATCACGTTTGTCCTCCCTCCCTTTATGCATTGTACTTCATCTATGTTTGATTTTGTAGAAATTATTAGTCCCCTACCGGCAACGCTGTCCGTCCGTCCGTCCGTCCGTCTGTCAGTCGGTCCGTATGTCCGTCTGTCCGAATATCAGTTTTCCGGACTTTTTTCTGCAACGGATGGAGATATTGAGATGAAATTAATACACAGCTTGGTCTTGGATAGTTACAGAGCAAGTTCGACTTTCGTCACGGTTGACCTATTTTCCGAGGAGTTATGCCCCTTGATGACTTTGAAAATTCTGTTTTGGTCAGTTTTCCGGAGTTTTTTCTGCAACGGATGGAGATATTGAGATGAAATTTGATACACAGCTTGGTCTTGGATAGTTACATAGCAAGTTTGACTTTCGTCACTGCTTGACCTATTTTTCGAGGAGTTATGCCCCTTGATGACTTTGAAAATTCTGTTTTGGTCAGTTTTCCGGACTTTTTTCTGCAACGGATAGAGATATTCAGATGAAATTTGATACACAGCTTGGTCTTTGACAGTTACAGAGCAAGTTTGATTTTCGTCAGGCTTGACCTATTTTTCGAGGAGTTTTGCCCCTTGATGTCTTGAAAATTCAATTTTTGTCAGTTTTCCGGACTTTTCCCTGCAACAAAGAGAGATATTCAGGTGAAATTTGATACTCAGCTTAGTCTTGGATAGTTACAGAGCAAGTTCAACTTTGAATCGATAAAGCAGATAAAACCTCGGAACTGAGCTGCACAGACAGTAAGTTTAATTAAAACTCATGTTTCATTGAAGAGTATTTCATAGGCAAAGTTGCAGGACATAAATATATGCCGTCGGTAGGGGACTTATATCGCTCAGCGATCATAACATTTTTTTATCATCGCGCATGAATATTGTCGGGTGCGACTAGCGAAACCTGATACCTGGTTCCAACTCTAGGTTGCTAGGTGTCCGTCGATGCTCATTGTGGTGTTCTTTTGTGAGTGCTGTTGAGATTGTCGACAGAATCTTCTTTATCACATTTGTTCTGGCAGAGTTGGTGTTCCCTATTGTCAGAATGCCGGTCTGTGTCAGATTGTCATTTTATTCTTCATATGGTGTGCGTATCTTCTATGTATATATAAGGGATAATACATGTGCTTAAATGTGAATGCAGAATTGACCATTGGCGGCTCTGATCATCATTGCATCTCTATAGCCTCTCTTTCCTGTTGTCACATAGAAAACTAGCACGTATGGACCTGCAACTACGAACCGACACATAACAAAAAATCAGTAAATGAAAAACAAACCAAAAATAGCCGAAACCAGAAATCATTAATCACAACAAAAAGGCATATAGATTCTTGAAAATGTAATACAAAGAAAGGAAGGAGATTCAAAGAATGAATGAAGCATATCCTCAATAGAAAGAAGGCAAGACGGAAATTACAAGAAGCAATTGCCAAAGTATTCAGTGTTAGAACGGCATTTACTAAGGCGGCACTCACTGCTCTCACTATATTTCTAATATGAATTATGGCAAAGCCCTTGAAGCGAAGCGAAGACGGTGCATGAAATTACATGGGCCGACGAAAGTTGCAGTGTTTATATAGGATACGAAACTAACGATTTAAAAAAAAACCCATATAGCATACGAAACTAAGGATTAAAAAATTTTCTTACAGGATACGAACCTAAGGATTCAAATTTTTCAGTCTCCTGTTGCAGACATCATAAGCTTACACTTTTCAACTATTTCACTACTTTTCATGCTACACACTGTTAAAACCAAATCTACACCATATAGCTACAAAAATAGATATTCATCTAGAAATATTTTCGTATAAAAACTGACTAAAATGGTGGCGCCCATCTTGCCAATTGTTGGTTGAAGAAAAATGAACTGGTCAGTATGTATCTTTTCTTCCTTATTTTCGTTAATTTTTCCACTTGTTTCGTATATATGTGTTACCATTAAAGCTTGCTCGCTTCGCTTCGCTATTATAGAAGATAAAAATCGAAACATGTGAAAAGGTGTACCATGGCCCTGGAATAAGAAAATATGATAAGAAAGCTGCAAAATTATATTCTGGCTATAGTGAATTATTCCAGAGATTGTCTTCCGTTACAAATACAAATGTTCAACTGTATCAAGACATTACACTTCATAGTCCCAAATGTGTTGTGAATTAGGTTTAAAGGTTAAATCGTTTAGCATGACATGCTGATATCCCTACCCGAGTCACTTGACTACTGGATTCCAGAATGACAACATGTACCAGTCCTTTGGTGAATTCGGCCACCTATGCCACACCTAGGTAGGCGAGTGTCTGGTCCATGTATTTCCATTTGAAGACGTTTTACTTTGTATTTATATGTTTATTTTTGTATTTCGTAATTAACTGTATGAAAAAATTCGTTGAAGGTAGTGATCGATACTTTAGTAATTCAAATGAATAAATTAAGGTGTACACTATAATTCAAAAAGCAATTCTTGTAGAATGGAGAACATAAAAGTGTTCCGAATCGTGACCTTCTTGAATAAAATTTCAATCGAGCTGTTTCCATTGAGCTGTTGCGACGGGTGTTGCAAGCAATCAGGAGACGCTGACTCTTCCCGGGCACCTGGTCTAACTTCGGAATGTTGTTCCTTCCGAGGTTCGCAACCGTTCCGATGGGAATTCGTACGATTTAGCATTGCCTTCTCGACTTTGAGACTGAATAACTGTTAGGTACTTCTTTGATGTTTATTCAAATAAAAGAAAATAATCAAGCAATGGACACTGGGGACTACAGCAACAACAAACAGTAAGAACTAGAATAGAAAATACTCTCATAACTGAATGATTCGACAAAGAAGGAGAAAATGCCACAGTAATAACATCTTCACTTCCTCCGCCGGGAGGAAGAAGACACAAAAATTAAGTCCCTGATGGAAACTCAGATTATATTCCTGGAAGAGTAAGCACACCTTGTGCATGTTTTACAAATATAATTACGAAAAAAATTGGGAAATTTCGTAACTTTAATCATCAAATAAAAGCTTAGAATCTTTTGCTCTGAAGATCATGTTAATAGCATTTCTAAATACCAAAAACAAATTCAAAACATTGCCATTTTTTTAGTGTATAAGAAGTGCTGGGTGATCAAGAGTTTTACGTAAGAATTATTGTAATACAGGCACCTGGTTTGCTAGAAATGTAAGGAATGATCGATTTTCTTTAAACATCGACAATTGCATCGAAACCTAAGGTCTGTTACTAGTGAGATACACTCTGGAGACGTGTTTATCTATTCGATTATCTAAACGAAAGCGTATCTCGTAGCTAACTTACATGTTTTAGTATATCTAGCACGTATGGATTGTTTACGATTCATTGCCAGAAATATTGTCAATTATGATATATCATAGAAATAATTTTTAAGAGCTAAAGTGGTCTGTTTCTAGTTATTTGTTAAACGTCTTCAAATTCAATAGCATCATTCAAGGGCAGATAGATTTGCAGCATGGACCAGACATGCACGTTTCGGGTACTTAAGCCTCGTCAGTGATCCTCAATCTAGACAATGTAATATGACCAAAGAGTGTGAAAGTTGTGTCCAAAAATGTACCCAATCATGTAGAAGGATGGGTGAGATATGATCGTGTTAAATGCGTATTTGTGAGTATCGACGAGAAACGCTTAACAGATAAACTATGTAGTAATTTGATTGGTCCTTTTATCATCATTAGCCTCTCAAAGTTTGACTGAAAATAAATTAAAGTGTATCTGTCGATATGTCTACTCGCTATTCTTGAGTGTTGTGCGCACGTAATCCGGATAACAATACCATTTTGTCTCTTAGTGTGCTGGTCTTTATGTTTTTTTTTGTGTTATGTGGTTGGTACTGCAACAGGGTCTGGTTGGAGATCCCCTCCCTTCTTGTAAGATAAAGCCGTATATATTAAGCTGTGTATATAATGACCAGGTTGTTAAAAAACAAGCCTCCAAAGTAGAATTAAAATAAACAAACAATCTTCATGCAAAACATTCAAGGTACATGATTCAAGTATGTATATATGCACAACCAACGTAATTCTCTGAGGTGTAACCATTGAAAGGAACGTGCTGCAATTCGCATTTTAACACTCGTGACGTCTCAATGAATGAGATCTAAAGAAAAATGCCGCGTCGGCTGTTCTAACTGCTGTGAGCTGAAATAACGTCACCCTTTTACCTAGAAAAAGCAATTTCAGAAACAAGAATGAAACGGACAACTTTGGTAAATATATATAGAATACATGTCATAATTTGTGTTGTTTTTATGGGTATGCAACACACAGCAAGTGCATTTATCGCATGAAATGCGATAACGAGGATTACATGTACGATAAATGCACTTGCTGTGTGTTGCATACCCGTAACAAAACACAAATTAAGAACTTATTCCCCATAAATAAAATGCATGCAAGATGTATGTCTAATCAGAGAAACATATGAAAAGTGCATGATATACTCATATAATTTCCCTAATCTCACTATCTTTGTAGTAAATGTGAAGATTGGTGATGTATCTTCATTTGACTGCCCTATGTGTTGTTATTCCGCTGTGTTATGGCGCCTCCATGTTTAAACATGACCACTACATGGACAATGGTGTGAGGTATCCTAATGGTGACGGAATCTGTGAACAATTGAATGAAACCAAATGTGATGCAGGGTTTAGCTATGATAGGAGTATATGTGAAGGTAAATTGGTTATCAACAAAATTTTGAAACATTTCGAAAAATATCCAAAATCAAAAGATTATTTAGTTCGTTTTAAAATTAGATATCTAATATCCCTTCTTCGTTGTTGGCTAACGTTGTGAACAATGTCTAAACATTGAAATTGAATAAGAAGTATGAATAATGGGGATCTTAGAAAAACATACTGGTATGAGGTCCCCCTTTCCAGAATGATCAGTGACATTCTGGATTGCAATTAATGGTTGTCAACATCACGAAACATCTTTACCTCATATATACATCAATATGTATATCACCGACTTTTGTAATGGGTGTTACATTAAAACATAATCTTCTATTCCCATTTGCATGCAACGAGGAGATGCTGACTCTCCCCGGGCATCTGGCCTCTCCTCGGAATATTGTTTGTTCCGGGATTCGCAACTGTTCCAATGAAAATTCTAATGATTTACCTTAACTACTCTATAACTGATAAATACTTCTTCGATGTTATTATCAAGTTGTGACTGTGAAAAGTGTGAGCTTGTATATTAAAAGTTAATTCTTCAAATATAGCGCTCTCAGATAAATGCTTCGAAACTTATATTATTCTGCTTTTTTCATCCCGAAATTTTAATTTGTTCTGGTTAAGACGCTTATCGTTACATTTTTCTTGTACCAACAGGGGGTGCTTACTGCTTCCTGGCACCTGGTCCCACCTCTAGCTTTCTCAATTTTGTGCTCTATTGCGGGTGCTGTTGAGATTATCGTCAGGATCTTCTTTAACTCATTTTTAGATATTGTTTACAATTTCGTGCATGAACATCGACAGCGGTTGTGGCTAGCCAGACAGGGGATTTTTTACTCCTCCCGGGTACCTGGTCCCAGCTCTAGCTTGCTAGGGGTACGTCGATTCTCAATTTTGTGCTCTATTGTGGGTGCTGTTGAGATTATCGTCAGGCTCTTCTTTAGCTCATTTGTAGATATTGTTTTTAATTACGTGCATGAACATCGACGGCGGGTTCGGGTCCGTCGATGATCAATATGGTGCTCTATATTGTGATTGCTGTTGAGATTGTCATCAAGATCTTCTTTATCTCATTTGTATGATCAAACATACCATTTAAATTGCAAAATGACGATTCCATTGGTATTTGATTAATTTAAGGGCTGTGTGTCCTTCTATTTAGCTAGAAAATGAAAACAACGATGTTCTTAATTCTAATGTGGCTTTCACTCGATCAAAATCCTTTCTGGTATACCGTATGTACTATTTTTCTTAATTCAGGTCCTTATTATTGGCACACCATATCGAAATGCTTCATTGCGTGTGGAATTGGACAGAGACAATCTCCAATCAACATCGTTTCTTATGATGCTAAATTTCGTCAGCGTTTGCCAAAATTGAAATTCAAGCCACATATGGAGAAATTAAAAACAGAAGTGACCAATCATCGTAAGTATAGCATTTTCAATTAGGTCTTACATATTTTACGTCAGTTTCTCTTCTGCATAACGTCTTCGTCGCTGAAACTATATCCGTGCATTATGTTCTTTTCACTTTTGGACTGAAATGTTTCCGGGCGAGTATGTTCTTATTACAGTTTTGCCAATAAAAAATGGAAGTTCTTATGCGCGAAACCAACGTACGAGGGCTGGTTGATATGTTGTGAGCATCGTATTGATGGATTTGACTTTTGTTCTACTGTTTTAAATTTGTTCTACCGTTATATGTGTAAACGTCTTCATATTGAATAGCATCATTTAAGAACAGGTAAATTGGCAACATGGACCAGACATGCACGTTTCGGGTACTTAAGGTATCCGATGTACAATAGGGCATTTTTCCATGCCTGGTAAGGTACTATAAACTATACATATTCTGAAAGGTTATAATGTCCACTGCTCAGAAATAATAATTTGGGGTCAGAAAAACAAAGGGGAATAACTGATGAAGCATTTGAATTGTCTCTTTTCTCTATATAACTTATGCAAAATAACAAAGTTGTACAATACTTTTTCTCTATGATTTTTAAGATCTGGGAGTATTATATCTGAACTCAGTGCATCATTACCTTTCAGAAAATATATAGTTTAATGTACCTTACCAGGCATAAAATTTACCATACTTTACAATGGAGATGATTAAAACGCTATGTAAAATGACTCAATTGTACAGCGGATGCCTTAACCCCGAATGTCTGTTCTACCGTTATATGTTTGTTCTACTATTATATTTTGATGTTAGATTTAAGGCTTGCTATAGAAACCAAACATATGTTATATGTCTGTTCTACCGTTATATGTTTGTTCTACTGTTATATTTTGATGTTAGATTTAAGGCTTGTTATAGAAACCAAATTATCGATACAATACAATACAATACAAAAAGTACCGATATCCAATAAATCGTATCCAATTTTGTTTAGAACGCACAAATTAGAAATTTGTTCACTAATACTCCCCATCAACACATACAAAGTCAAAGAGGTTCCTGGTGGCTAGGTCTTACTTATAGTTCTTGCAAATGTTTTAATACTTTACATATGTTTACGTTCCATGATGGGTTGTATTTAATCCTATTTTTCTTGCTTATTTTCTTTATTCCGTCAAACCCTTTCAGAAATTTCAGAATTATGTTTAGCGAGAACAAACACATGAGGTCAGTTTGCTTTCCAATGTTTCTGGATTAAAAACTAAAGATTGAGTTTGCTTGTTTTGTGCTATGAATAACTGTACCTAAATGTATCAGTAGAAAAATGTCGATACTCGAATAGATGACCAATATCGATTTGTACCGATATATCGTTATATTGAAATCTACATTGTACATGTATGTTTGTGTGTCGCCGAATGGTATAGCTGAAAGACTATGTTCCAAGTATATTTTGCGAGTAAAGTAGAATTCAAAGTATGTTTAAGTAATTTTAAACACCAGTATCATACAAGTACATTGTCCTATGACATATTTGAAATATTAAAAATATCTAAATTTGCTTAATGATCTTTTATTAGAAAACTCGAATTTATACGATTAGAAAAGTGATTATCTAGATGTATGTCGACCGCGTTTCCTCTGTTGTTGAAATTTCTTTAAAGTTTGTGTTATGTAAGATTGAATGGATTTTTAGGCGAGTTTCGCGTAGCGATCTCGGCTATAGTGATCGCAGGATTTTCATGACGTCACACCACTTCCGTGACATCCCCACGCCCGTAAAATGTATAAATTGAGTGAAGATTCACAGTTTTTCTCAACTCCGATCGTGTGGCCCGATGACCCTGGCCTCATTATTCACCATATTTATTTAAGACAGCGTACATTGCATTCCGCGCTTTAACAGTTGTTTCATAATGTTTAAAAAAAGTTAGAGATTATGTTAAAAAGGATACTTAGGATGCAGTAAACATCAACTGTCTCGTGTGCACGTGTGTTGAAATTGCTTATAAGTTTATCGGCTATACTGCGGTGCTAGGAATTACCGAAAAGACAGCATTTACAGAAACGACAGTGATATTTACCGAATAGACAGATATATTTATTTTTGGTTTTGGTGATACATCTAATTGTATAAACACATTTCCAATCATAAAATGTGTTTAGTTTTGAAATTTAAGTGTCTTTTCGGTGCAATTTTGGGTCTTTTCGGTAAATACCACTGTCTTTTCGGTAAATGCTGTCTTTTCGGTAATTCCTACTACCCTCTAGTATACTGTACCAAGTGTCACTACGTAAATAAAATGGAAGGCGCTGATGTCCAAGTCGTAGCAGTTCGAGTGTTTAAGCGATTAACGAGGAGTTACGGTCATACATTACACTTCTAGGTATAGAAATCAATTTAGAATTCACAGACAATCAAGCGTTCATAGCGCATTGGTCTGTCGTATCTCGCAAATAGAATGCCCTGACTCACTGAGCACCGAGCCAGGGCTGGAACGGACACACTGAACAGCTAAATTCGAGTAAACAAAAACTAGGTCACTAAAGAAATGGTACCTACGATATCTTTGGAAGTACGGGGAATTTTTTAAATGAAATTTGGTGACATAGTAGATAAAATATATAGGTACAATCGTAGAAAGTATGATCTTATTGGAACCTCTATAGCGAATTTTGCAATGGTTGAAGTTAGAAATTTGACATGACTGTGTATCTGCGAAATACTAGCCTTAAATAATATATACACAGGTCGTACACATACCAGGCACTTTTACGGCCTGTGGAACAGATATGCAGATCTATACACCACAGGGGTGAGGTATCATCGCTTGGTCACAAACCCTTTCCTCAATACAAACCCTTCTGTCTATATATATAAAACTTTTTAATATAGACATATAGAAGAAAGGGTACGTATAGAGGAAAGGGTTTGTGACCAAGCGATAATGCCTCACCCCTGTGCTATACATGAAGAAAAAATAAACGTCTGTACTATCAGTGCGGATCCACCTTATTATTTAGGGGGGGACGTAAATAATTGGCAAGGGGTCTGGGACTTCCTAGATCCCCAGCGGGTCCAGGGCAGAGCCCTGTTAGGGGGGTTGAAGCCTCCTGGAATCTCTTGAATTTCAGCCTTTTTAGGACCATTTTCGTGACTGTAATTAATTAAAGAATGGGATTTGATGCATTTAACAATTATATTTACTAAAAGGTAAGTAATATTCACTCTTTCTTGATTTAAAATGATTGTTTTACCCATGATTGGAAAATTAAAGGGGACCCTACGCCCCCCTTGAATCTGTCACTGACTAGCAGTCATGCTGACATAAGGTTCACAGGGACAAACCTTTACCAAAATATCCTAGGAGCCAACTGGGCCCCTAAACTCTAAAATTTAGGAGCCCAGGCTAAAATTTGGGGGCCCAGAAAAAATACACATCTAATCTTAAACTTGTAAAGAAGATAAGTTTATTTCTTCCAGGTACAGATACTCTTGTACAATGTCGAGTTCTACACGATTTAATAGCCTCTAATAGAACAATAAAAACCTCTGCTGTAGTTCTTTTGAAATCACTTTCACGATCGTTTTTTTTTTTCTTTCTTTGGGTCGTGACACCCCTTCCAAACGCTTGCCTATTGTTTTTGGTTTTTTTTTTTTGGGGGGGGGTCTTTTTAATCCGACAGGTTTCTACTGAATAAAACATCACTTTAGTATTGTACAGTCTCACGTTTCACGCTTATTGATGTACGTTATCACAACAAAATGAGAGAGAGAGAAAGAGAGAGAGGGGGGGGGGGGTGGGGCTAGAACAATACACGGTTCGTATAGATATTTTTAAAACTTCAACAGAGAGATGTAAAAAGTGAGTTTCTGGTCGGCACATTCTTTACATATATTCGCGCCGTTATACCATCCCCTATGGCATGGATTGAATCAGTTGAAATGAGATTTTGGGCGTAAATTTGGCAAACGACTTTAAAAGATTTTCGATAAATGAATTAAGAAAATTAGTTTTGATTTCGGCCGTGCAAAGTACCACTACCTTTCAATGAATCGGTAAACGTGTACACAAATGCTTTTGAAAACATGTACATGCAGTAAGGCTGTGTCATGCGAACAACATGCGGTAATCCAAATTCCAATTATCTTAATAGCAACTTTGAACGAGGGCTTCGCACAGTGACACATGAGAAACGTAAATTTCGCGTATGTAAACAGATACGTACATGTATTAATATAAGCCCCTGATTTTAAAAGAGCTTCATTGACGAAGTATGGGGCCTAACATAGAACCGAAAGAAATTCCTTTTTTTATAATTAAATATGGACTATGTATTTTTATTTTTATTCGCCAAATGGGCGAGTAGGACATGATGTTTTGGGGGCCCAGCTAAAAATTTGGTTGCCATGGGCGACCGCCAATTTCCGTCCCTGGGTTCATAAATGTTTTATTTCCGAACATTGGAAAATGGATTTGTTCTATCTGCTGATACAATATTTAAAAATCCCATAAAATAGTTTGATATCATTCTAAAATGAATAAACGAAACTCGCCATCAGTTCCTTCAGAGCTTTGATTGTTGTAAGTTTCTATTGTTCTATGTGGTTCACAAGTATTTATGTAAAACTGATTATGAAATTATTATTTTGATTGCTTGATTTAGTTGTCATTCATTATCTTTATGAAATTATATGCATATTAAAATTTTAACTTTTATATAATACACTTCAACATAGCCCTAGTTAGAATGGTTGCTCAGTAATGCGATGTTACATGTAATGTGTACTTGCTTCAAATCGAATCTTGACGAAGATGACTCTTCTTCATCTTTAATCAATTCTGATAATTATTTATCAATAATAATAATATAACATTTTTAATTCCTTATCTATCAATTCTGCTGGTCTTTGAATTCACCAGAGAACCGAGCTCCAGAGTTCGAGCCAGAGGATGGGGAAAATCTGTACGTGAAGCTAAATAACCTAGTGGACGGTCATTATAAATTCCATAATCTTCACGTACATAATGGTAGAACCAGACGTAAAGGATCAGAACACAGTGTGAACGGTCATTTCACACCTATGGAGGTAGGTTTATATTATGTTATAATACTGATATGACTTAAGGGATCAGAACGCAGTGTGAAGGGTCATTTCACACCTATGGAGGTATGTTTATATTATGTTAAAATACTGATATGACTTAAGGGATCAGAACGCAGTGTGAAGGGTCATTTCACACCTATGGAGGTATGTTTATATGATGTTATAATACTGATTAGACGTAAGGGATCAGAACACAATGTGAACGGTCATTTCACACCTATGGAGGAAGGTTTATATTATGTTAAAATACTGATGTGACGTAAGGGTTCAGAACACAGTGTGAACGGTCATTTCATACCTATGGAGGTAGGTTTATATTATATCATAATACTGATGTGACGTAAGGGATCAGAACACAGTATGAACGGCCATTTCATACCTATGGAGGTAGGTTTATATAATGTTATAATACTGATGTGACATAAGGGATCAAAACACAGTGTGAACGGTCATTTCACACCTATGGAGGTATGTTTATATTATGTTAAAATACTGATATGACTTAAGGGATCAGAACGCAGTGTGAAGGGTCATTTCACACCTATGGAGGTATGTTTATATGATGTTATAATACTGATTAGACGTAAGGGATCAGAACACAATGTGAACGGTCATTTCATACCTATGGAGGAAGGTTTATATTATATCATAATACTGATGTGACGTAAGGGATCAGAACACAGTGTGAACGGTCATTTCATACCTATGGAGGTAGGTTTATATAATGTTATAATACTGATGTGACATAAGGGATCAAAACACAGTGTGAACGGTCATTTCACACCTATGGAGGTAGGTTTATATTTTGTTATAATACTGATGTGACGTAAGGGATCAGAACACAGTGTGAACGGTCATTTCATACCTATGGAGGTAGGTTTATATAATGTTATAATACTGATGTGACATAAGGGATCAAAACACAGTGTGAACGGTCATTTCACACCTATGGAGGTAGGTTTATATTTTGTTATAATACTGATGTGACGTAAGGGATCAGAACACAGTGTGAACGGTCATTTCATACCTATGGAGGTAGGTTTATATAATGTTATAATACTGATGTGACATAAGGGATCAGAACACAGTGTGAACGGTCATTTCATACCAATGGAGGTAGGTTTATATTTTGTTATAATACTGATGTGACATAAGGGATCAGAACACAGTGTGAACGGTCATTTCATACCTATGGAGGTAGGTTTATATGATGTTATTATGCGATTTGACATAAGGGATCAGAACACAGTGTGAACGGTCATTTGACACCTATGGGGGTAGGTTTATATTTTGTTATAATACTGATGTGACATGAGGGATCAGAACACAGTGTGAACGGTCATTTCACCCCTATGGAGGTAGGTTTTTTTTACATTATAATACTCTTGTGACGTAATGGACCAGAACACAGTATGAATGGTCATTTCTCACCTACAGAGGTAGGTATATACTATGTTATAATACTGATATGACGTAAGGGATAAAAAAAAAACAGTGTGAATGGTCATTTCACACCAATGGAGGTAGGTTTTTATTATGTTATAATACTGATATGACGTAAGGGATCAGAAAACAGTATGAACGGTCATTTCACACCTATGGAGGTTGGTTTATATTATGTTATAAAACTAATGTTCCAACTCTATACCTTCTTGAAGAAAATTTCAAACCAATTTGTTTTGCATCAGACACGTGTTTCGAATATTAAATCCTCATCAGTAATGCTTCCAGTCATATTGCTTTTTTAAGATACAGCCAAAATTCATTTTTGTAGCAGGCTCTGGTTTTATTTCTTGAAATTAAAGAGTATGTGCGGCAATCTGCCATTTAGGCCCTATTTTTCAAAATTGCTCATATATCATTAAGATTAGGGTTGCGACTACAGGGAGATAACTCTATTTTCATATCACATATTATTAATATTTGAAACCGACATAAACGATACGTGGTATAAGCACCGATTGTTACATTATTTTAGAAAAAAAAATCCTTGAAACTTTCATTGCTGAATGGATATTTTTTTTTGGAAAATTGTCATTTTCGCATGAGTTAAACTCTATGTTTCTGGGTCAAAATGTTGATTTTTGCATAACTTATTGTGCTATTTATAGAAACAGTTATTTTGCTCAAAAACTAATTCGGGTACATATTGATTTGACTGCTTTAAGATAAAGCAATACCATAAATATATATGTAGAAAAAAAATGTGTTGCTGGCTACCTTCTATCTATTAATAAAAATAATTTGTTGTTGCAATGGCAACCAGCAACATAGTTTTTTTTTTAAAGAAAATACTCTCCTTAGAACTGATTGTTCTATCAGAATTTCTCAAAATAGCTTTTAATTCATTCGCATGCTAGAAGAATCTTGAAAAAAGGATATAATTTTTATATGAATTTTTGAAATTTCATGCATTTCAGAGGTATTTAAAGTTATGATGTGTTATTCTCTAAAATGACAAAAATGTTAAAATAGACCAAAAATGGACGTTTATAGCCAAAAAACGAGACGGGCAAATTTTGATTTTTTGGTCTGAATATCTTTCTTCTACCTCATTTGTATTAAAAGTCGCCACCCTGACCTTAATATACTAGTTTATAAAATGTCAAATGTATGGTGAATCCAAATCAGGATATCCTATTTTAATTTTACAATCCTATACTGAATGCCACGACGTTCAAAACGTCTAAGAGCATTGAAATAATGGGAAATATCGATAAATGAGCGAAATGTCGATACAAAAATATTAAATTAGGTAGCGCGCGAGGAAATTGTCTATGATAATTTTTGTACCTATCGATGAATATCTGATCGGCCTTTTAATTTGCATAAAAATATTGTGGGCGAGGTAGATAAATTGTGAAAATTTGTGTGTATAATACCGACCATTTTCCGTTGTTTTGTGTCAACAAGGGCAAATGACGTCAGAAGATGACGTCATACATCACGCACGTGTCGTTATGATGACTTACAATTATGACGCCATAATTCTCGAACATTCAACGTTGCAAAAGGTGATACTTAATAATTCGTTTATTAAAAGCGATTTCTGTTGAAACTATAGGGCCGATATGAGGAGTTAGCGCACCTGCGCACCTAGTCCTTTGTGCATTTATTTTGCAGAGTAATGTATACAGTTAAAGACAGATTATTTCGTACTAGTATCGAAGGAGAAGTAAGTTTTGTAAAATGTAACAAACACTAAGAATTAAAAAAAAACTCCAAGACGAATGGTACAGCAGTCGATTGAAATATTTCTTCCAAAGGGAAGGGTTGAGAAAAACTAAAAACACTGAAAATTGCCGTTTCTTTACATTGGATATAGGCCAAGGAGCCGAAAATTTGTGTATTTGAGTGTTTGTGTTTTTATTCGTATACATTATCTATAGTGTGAAACTCTCTTTCCCTTAGTTTGTAGAATCGATATCTTTGATTTCAAATGTTTTACATTTGTCTTTTTATTACAATAGCCATTCTCTGTAAGGACCAAAATCGAGTGTTACGGTATGTCATGGCTTTAGATGATTTTCAGTATAATGGGTATATATTAATTACTGACGATGAAAATAACACTTTTTCGGCAAATTTGACCTCTGGTTGCCATGGTTAACATAGGAAAATATTTTTTCTGTCAAAAAAAAAAAAAAAAAGAAAATACAAATTTCGTTCCTTTTTATCAAATACTCACCAAGAATTTAGGCATTCAAAGATGTGAAGGAACTTTATCAATAGTTCGTAGAGATTATTGTTATATTAATCATTTTATGGCATATGACTGTTAAGTTCAATACTTCAGGGATTTTTAGTCAAATCTGGTCACTAGGATTAATGACCTTTGAAATGCAGTGGATGACCTTAAAATATATTCAAGGTCTTTATCTTTATATCAAAATGTATCTGATAGATGTATACATTAACTTCTGTTCCAATATCACATATCATGCGTGGATAGTTTGATAGAGATTGTCTTTAAATTAATCGTATCGACCCCTTTCAGCCGATTGTTGTCATAGCAACTAAATTTGATGCTGCTTGGCATATAAAAGGACAAATAAGCCCAATCAAATAATTATATTAATGTATATTCAAAGTTGATACTAATTTGATAACTGGAATTTTGCCTTCAAAAATGTAATGTAAAAAAAAACCATTACACATATTTATAATTATAAGGACTGAAAGAAAATAATCAAAGTAATTTCAGATAAAAAAAGTACCTGTTCCCATGGTAATGAAGCCTACAAATATGCCTCGTCCTATGAATTTTCCCAATTTTTGAAACTGCAGACACGGTTACCATGGCAACGACAACCTTTTATAAAAAGCTAGGTTGATTTACATACTAGTACTTGATATTGAACTTCCATACCAAAAATCTCTAAAATCCATGACATGCCGTGCCAACATGTAATTGAAATTCTTTGGTTCTGTTTAGAAGTACTGTTAAGTACTCTAATGATAATAAATACGTGGTTTTCAGGCTCATTTGGTCTTCCATCATGATGAACAAACACACTTTGAACCTACACGCACTAAGCTGGGAGGAGCATTCCCTGGTCATAACGATTTTGTCGTCGTTGGAGTTTTTCTTGAGGTAAGACGAAGACAGAGCAGAAAACATTATCGTTAAATGAGGAAAAACCCTTTAAATACTATAGTGATGGTGAATCAGCAGTGAAAACTGATTATTGTAAACCGTCTTTTATTCGCGGCGACCTAAGTTCGCCAACACTAGTGAGGTGACTGGTTTGCGACGTTTTATTTTCGCGACATCGAATATATACGTTTCTCTCATACCCGCGTATGTGTTAAAGAGTAGGCCCATGAAATACAGCTATGTGAGCTACTTCTGTATCACATATCACGTGACAGCTGTATTACATATCACGTGACGCTATTGTTTCGATTGTTTACGCTATGTGACGTCATGATTTCAGCGCGCAAAACAAACAAGCTAGCGACGACGTCGCAACGACGTCGCAACGACGTCGCAATAAAACATCAATTTTTAAGATCGTTTTTCATTGTACTCTTGCGTTTTATTTTGAAAAGCCTAATATTCGTAGTTACTTCTTATAGTATAAACCATTTTCGGGGGCGCTGAATTCGAATATCGCAAAATTTCCGCGAATGGATCGACTTGACATTTTTTCAAATTTCGTCCCTTTCGATTGTTTTACCCTTAGATATGAGAGAAAAATACTCTTTCATGTTCTTCCATGAAAGATACATCGTTTCAACCCTCGGGGTCTCAAAATTTTACAAAAACCTCGACAAGCCTTGAGGCTTACATGATTGGGTGGAACCGATATATCTTTCATAGAAGACCATGAAAGTGTCTTATGATCTTACTACACATGTGTAAGGAAATATTCGCGACGTTTTATTTTACCTAATCTGAGGACTTCGCGAATATCGCGAAAACAAAACGATCGCGAATAAGAGACGGCATACAGTTATGTTAAATTGTTATTTTTATGATACACCCTATCAAGTGAAACATTTTGATTTGAGTTTTAGTCAAGCTCATTGTGTTTAAATACTTCCTTTTGTGTCCTTTTCTATGGTCTGCTCTGTGTTTTTGCTGTGGATGCTGCAATCGGGTGTTGTTGGAGATCCCCTTTTTCCAATTACAAAGTAGAAATAGGGGATAAGATCTTTGCATTTGAATATGAAGGCGTACATTGTTTGATTTAATAGTCGCAAGAGTAATACAATCATACAATATTTGCCCACAAATCATTAATATAAAAGTAATTGTATCAAAAGAGATATTCACTCCTCAAAAAAAAAAAAAGAAAAAAAAATCTATGACGTCGTCACACAGCGTCGTCATAAATGTGACGTTCTTGTTGACATGATATGCCTATATAGCCGGAAATTGAACGACGTCAGCATATGAGATTGCGTGTTTTATATGACGTGAATTAGGGAAATAATATTGTAAATGTAATGAATTAATATGTTTGATTGTAAAGAACGAACATCTTTTCTTGTTCTCTAAAACCTATTATTCTAAAAACTATAAATAGCGACGCTCTGATTGGCTGATAACGTCGCCGACCGTCCTGGATAAATCACCATATACCATGGTCTAAAAATAAACCGGGATTATCCCCATTAACTTCTGCATATGGCGAAGTTATTTATTGTGAATCAAATATGAAATTATAGAATAAAAAAGTTATGGACTTTTAACTCGCCTCGGACAATATTTTCACAGTAAGTCAATATCACATCATATACACTGAGTTGAGAGTCCATAATTGTATAATACAAAAGTTTAGATCCATACTAATCTTCTTAAATATAAACATCGACGAAGATCCCATCAGTTAATCAGTCTCAAAAGCAAATAAATCAGTCTCAAGAGCAAATAAATCAGTCTCAAAAGCAAATAAATCAGTCTCAAAAGCAAATAAATCAGTCTCAAAAGCAAATAAATCAGTCTCAAGAGCAAATAAATCAGTCTCAAAAGCAAATAAATCAGTCTCAAAAGCAAATAAATCAGTCTCAAGAGCAAATAAATCAGTCTCAAGAGCAATTAAATCAGTCTCAAAAGCAAATAAATCAGTTTCAAAAGCAAATAAATCAGTCTCAAGAGCAAATAAATCAGTCTCAAGAGCAAATGAATCCGTCTCGAAAGCAAAAAAAAATCAGTCTCAAAAGCAAATACATCAGTCTCAAGAGCAAATAAATCAGTCTCAAAAGCAAATAAATCATTCTCAAAAGCAGATAAATCAGTCTCAAAAGCAAATAAATCAGTCTCAAAAGCAGATAAATCAGTCTCAAAAGCAAATAAATCAGTCTCAAAAGCAAATAAATGGATCTCAAAAGCAAATAAATCAGTCTCAAAAGCAAATAAATCAGTCTCAAGAACAAATAAATCAGTCTCAAAAGCAAATAAATCAGTCTCAAAAGCAAATAAATCAGTCTCAAGAGCAAATAAATCAGTCTCAAAAGCAAATAAATCAGTCTCAAAAGCAAATAAATCAGTCTCAAAAGCAAATAAATCAGTTTCAAAAGCAAATAAATCAGTCTCAAAAGCAAATAAATCAGTCTCAAGAGCAAATAAATCAGTCTCAAAAGCAAATAAATCAGTCTCAAGAGCAAATAAATCAGTCTCAAAAGCAAATAAATCAGTCTCAAAAGCAAATAAATCAGTTTCAATAGCAAATTAATCAGTCTCAAAAGCAAATAAATCAGTCTCTCAGTCTCAAAAGCAAATAAATCAGTCTCAAGAACAAATAAATCAGTCTCAAAAGCAAATAAATCAGTCTCAAAAGCAAATAAATCAGTCTTTAAAGCAATTAAATCAGTTTCAAAAGCAAATTAATCAGTCTCAAAAGCAAATAAATCAGTCTCTCAGTCTGAAAAGCAAATAAATCAGTCTGAAAAGCAAATAAATCAGTCTCAAAAGCAAATAAATTAGTCTCAAAAGCAAATAAATCAGTCTCAAGAGCAAATAAATCAGTCTCAAAAGCAAATAATGGACGCTTTAGCGGAAAGGAAGAATACAAAGAAAGAGATAGAGTAATGTAAAGAGATGGCTGAAGGCCAGCCCACCTGACAGTATCATTCTTGGTGAAGCAATCCTTGAGAGGAAAAAATTCATATTGCTTATATTCCTAAGGTCGCAATTGGGTTAACTCCCTTTCAGCAAGTAACATTCGTCCTCTTATGTGCTAAGATTTCCGTTGATAACATCCGTCACATTATGAATTCGTTTGAATGGATAAAAAGAGTCATAAATAAGTGGCAACCAGAAAAATGTTAAACGTCTCTAAATTCTATAGCATCATTTGAGAACAGACAAATTTTCAGCATGGACCAGACATGCACTGTTCGGGAACTTAACCCTCGTCAGTGATCCTCAATCTAAACAATGTAATATTGCCAAAGAGTGTGAAAATTATTATGTCCAAATATTTACTGAAAGATGTAGCAGAAGAGCGCTCTGTATTTTGCCTATAAAAAAGAAAAGCGCTTTTCTTTTATATAGGCAAAATACAACTTGCCGAAAATATAATGTATGACAAAATGACATAAAATGTCCGAGGCAGGTATTTTTTGCTCTCTTTTTCGTTGCTGCGTCAAAGGAAATTTGCGTTGTTAACTGTGACGTCAGAATGATAAACAACGTCAAAAGACGTCAAATCGGAAAGTTAGAACTTTATAACAAGATCGTAGAACAGTATATTTGCTGTGTTGATCGCGCTAGATTATAATTTTAGGTCGGAGATGACGGCTTTGGCGACGAACCGGATGACGAAGAATGTAAACACATCTTAAAGGGACATCACCCTGATAATAACGAGAACGGCAATGGAGACAACGGCAATAACGGCTACAATGGGGACAACGGTAACAATGGTGACAACGGCAATAACGGCTACAATGGGGACAACGGTAACAATGGTGTCAACGGCAATAACGGCTACAATGGGGACAACGGTAACAATGGAGACAACGGCAATAACGGCTACAATGGGGACAACGGTAACAATGGTGACAACGGCAATAACGGTGAAAACGGCAATAACGGTGAAAACGGCAATAACGGTGAAAATGGTCACAAACACGGATGTCGGGTAAAGAAAGCAAAGCATCTCAGTAGGATCCTGGAATGTGCTTATAGAAACGATAAGGTCAGAGAGTTCAAGAAAGTTGGAGAAGAGGAAGGTAATAATATATCACGTCATAATAGTTAAGGATACCAATAGTAGGATAAACTATCTTACAAAATGATCAGGGATGGAAAAATTTTATCCCACTTTGAATGGGAACATCACGAGAAAACTAAGATTGTTGAAATTGAAAAATATTGACTAATATATGAAGAAAATACATTTATTCTTCATCAAGAAGAAAATAAATACTCGCTACTTTGGATCGTCATTTCAAAGTTAGGAGGATTTGATACAAAAAAAATTGTGCGTCTTTCGAGACTCCTGGCTTCACGAAAAAAAAAATGCTTATTTGTTACTCACTTCATCAATTTGATGATTGCCCTCATCAATTTGACATCATATATATCTTTTCGCTATTTCGGAATCTTGTCATTTCATCGAACAGTGTGGAGCAGTTAAAATCGTTTCCCCTGACTTGATGTTTGTGTACAAATTTACTTCTTTTCAGCTCTGTCGCCTGAAAGAAGCTTTGTTTTGGCCCTTCATCAATTTGACATCATATATACCTTTTTTATTTTTCGGAACCTTGCCATTTCATCGAAAGATATCATCGAAATATTCCTTCAATACTATTTTGAACTTAGATTTTATTTGGATATGCTATTGAATCAATCCTACAGGAAATCTGGAGCCGCACACTCTCTGTAAAGTAAACGCACAAATTTAAATTCTAGAAATAAAATCAGAGTGAAATGAATTTTGACAGCTTTAGAAAAGCACGTTGGCTGGAAGCACCACTGATGAGAATTTAATATTCAAAACACATGTCTGGTGCATGAAACTTGGTTTGAGATTTTATTCGGGAAGGTATAGACTTGGAACCCTTCCGTATTATTAACAAGGAAACGGCCGTCACAAGTAGAGACCCGATGCTGATTAGTTCCGTTGTTTATATGTGGTCTCTTTTCGCTGGATGCTTTGGTGTATCTTTGGTTTTTGACATTCTTTGTCCTTTTGATGTGTCGTGTTGTGTTTTTTGCTTTGTATTTTTGCATTTGAATGCCGCAGTGTTTTGTTGTGAGTCCTTCAACCACGTCCTGACGGATCTCACCTTTCACATTTCCCATTGTCATTGCCATTTTTAAGGTTGATTTTGTCCAAGATTAGTTAAGGTTATCACAATTGACCCTTCCCGAATGCGGGAAACATTTGAGAAATTCCATGACGTCATAATGCAATTTCAATGTTTTAGT
Source organism: Pinctada imbricata (assembly GCA_033119305.1). NCBI lineage: Eukaryota > Metazoa > Mollusca > Bivalvia > Pterioida > Pteriidae > Pinctada > Pinctada imbricata. The sequence goes on from VSWD01000002.1 coordinate 20,819,880, forward strand.
TAGGTTCGAAGCTTGTTTGTCCGAGGTAGAAGCACTGTGACGTCACAAAAGTTTGCATTTTCCCCCCGCAATCGGAAGGGTAAATTCAAGCAAATCCTAAATAAGTAGGAGGGGTGTACTAAAGTACATCTTGTAATGGAGTCTATAGATCTGTCGGATTGTCATTGACATATGCTTAAACGCAAGAAGATGTAAAGAAGGATAACTCTCATGACGGAGCTTGACTAGTATTTGTTATCAGCTCATAGGTAAAAATGTATCCGATTTCTACCGAAGTTTCGTGACAGATCCCTTTGCTCAATCTGCCTTCATTTATGTTTCTTCGTTTAAGTCGTTTTGAGTCGATGTATGTTAGAAATTAAACAGAACTGAAAGTGGTTGTTTAAAACATCATTAGCAACGCTGTTACCAATATTATATCAAAGCTGCATTTTAGTTTGAAAGGAATTTTTATCTCGTCTGCTCACAAATTTTCGTCTACCTTTATTATTCGTTATTATTCGTAACAATATTTGGTCGATGTAAGCATGGACATCGAAATCACGGGGTAGCTTGCATCATCATTACGACTACAATGTTATGTTTACGCTTTTACATGCTTTGGAATTTCCGCTTAACAGCGATGCGAAGTGCTTATTTTCAGTTCTTTTGATTCATTTATAAATTAAATAATTTGTCTCCATATATCAAATATACAGATACACTAAGGCCATTTATTGAGATGAAAAATATGGACAATGACCATATTCCAATACACAGTACAAAATGAATAAATCACAGAATCATAAACCAAGAGCATACAAAATCAGGATAAAACGGGAACCAAAGCAAACAAACAAAAACCTCCACCACATGAATATAAGCGAACTCCTAATACTGGAGTGAGACCAGGTGCCCAGGAAGAGTAAGCATCTACTGATTACATGCAATACCCTTCGCTTCAATTCGACAGAAATATCACATTCGGTTACTTCCATTTCGGACGCTACAAGTCTATTATGTACTTTGATGGCTCAAATGGTCTAAGATAGAATATCATCCACCATTCTGGACAATGGGACATCATAGCGTAGATCAAGTTCTCCGTATCGACTGTTGAACTTCCTCAGTGACGATGTAGGTCGGTTACAAACGTATCCCTGACTGAGAAGGTTATTTGAAAGACGCATAGCTCTTTTTGTATTTGGTATTTGCTCTAGCATAACGTATCAATTGAAATATGAACACGCCATAAGCAGGCGATGAAGGGATATCGCTACTCAGAAAAGGAGAGTCAGTCGTCACGTTTCAATTCAGAAACATATGTTACATGTATAAGATACACAACCCTTAGGTGTTTGCTGAAGTATTTATTTTATATTTTCAGGGTTAGATGTTCATCTAACACCGGAGATGGCTTTGCCGCCACTTAAGTACAGACATTACTATACATACGAGGGATCCCTGACCACTCCCCCTTGTACAGAGTCTGTCCTCTGGGTTGTTCAAAAATGCCATGTGCAGGTGTCAAGAAGGGTAAACTTAATTTCAATAGTTTCAATTAATCCAATCGATGATGAATCGTCTATATTCTATACATGTAGAATAATTTTGATCTTTGTTTTTAAATGCAATTCACATTGGTAATGATTTAAACAATCATTGTTTCTGTTCAATACAATGCAAGATGCTAAACGTCTTCAAATTCATTAGCATCATTTAAAAGCAGATGAATTTACAACATGAACCAGACATGCACTATTCGGGTATTTAACCCTCGTCAGTTATCCTCAATCTAAGCAATGTAATAAGGCCAAAAAGTGTGGAAGTTAGTATGTCTAAAAAGTCATTGAAAGATATAGCAAGATGGCTGGGATATGATACTACAGGACCCAGCTTTCAGAAATTTGAGAAAAGTTTTAAATATAAATCTTTCGAATGCGTTTGAAAAAACAACCAGTTGCCGTGTTTGGGAAAACAATTTAGCAATCTCTGAATAATTCATACGCTGTTAGTATATTATATTTCTTATTTCGCATGTACTGACTACATGTACTGACTACATGTACTGACTATATGCATATCATTTTTCATATTTCATATGTACTGACATGTACTGACTTCATGTACTAAGCACATGTACATGTATATCATATTTCATATTTCATATGTACTGACATGTACTGTCTACATGTACTAAGCACATGTACATGTATATCATATTTCATATTTCATATGTACTGACATGTACTGACTTCATGTACTAAGCACATGTACATGTATATCATATTTCATATTTCATATGTACTGACATGTACTGTCTACATGTACTAAGCACATGTACATGTATATCATATTTCATATTTCATATGTACTGACATGTACTGACTTCATGTACTAAGCACATGTACATGTATATCATATTTCATATTTCATATGTACTGACGTGTACTGTCTACATGTACATCATATATTACACTACACTGTCACACTGTGTATGGACAGAGGGTGGTACTGTTTCCTTTCTCTCTTACCTTAACCTCTTTTTTCTTCTCTAGGTTCTTCATGCATTACGAAATGTTGAAGGATATAAAGATGGTACCACACTAAGAAAGTATGGAACTAGACGTCCAACACAAAAGAATAAAGTTACTGTGTACAAAAGCTTCAAATAGTTGACATAGTTTTTGTTCTTTTCCTTATAGAGACATGTAACACAGCCAATTATGTTTCATATGTAATTCATGTAAAATACAGGATCTTTACATAAATATTCATGTGAAACAAGCACGAACATTAAAGGACTAGGTGCGCTAACCCCTTATATCGGCCCTATAATTTCGACGAAAAATGCTTTTAATAAACAAACTATTAATTATAGCTTTTTGCAATGTTGAATGTTTGAGAAAATACCGCGCCATATTTTTTAGCCCTCGTAACGTCACGCGAGTGATGTATGATGTCATGTTCTGAAAGTCATTTGCCCTGAATGACGCAAAACAAAGGAGAATCATCGTATTTTACATACAAATCTTCAAAATTCATCTGCGATTCAGGCCTCGCCCACGATATTTTTTATGCAAATTTAAAGGCCGATCAAAAATCCATCGATTAGTACAAATATTATCGTGGGCAATTAAGGCCTGGAACGATACTTAATTTCATAAATTTCTATCGAAATTTCGCTGATTTATTGATATTTTCAATGATTTCAACGTTTCAGACATTTTTTTGTAATATTCAGTATAGGACTATGAAATCAAAAAAAGCTTTCCTGATATGGATTCACCATACATTTAACATTTCAAAAACTAGAATATTATGGATATATGAACAACTTTGAAAATGGGGCCGATATGGCAGGTTACCGAACCTACTTCTTTTTATCAAATTTTTTACATGAAATTCATGGGAAGTTTCCGACATGAATTTCATGTGAATTCTATATCGCATGAAGGTCACAAAGAAAATTCATGTAAAATTCATGCGAAGCAAATTCATGTGAAACTCATGTGAAATATTTTTCACATAAATCTTAAGTGAAAAGTATATAAATTTCACAACTTTCATGTGAAATTTAAGTGATGCTCATTTCGTATGAATTTCATGTGAGGCATAATTGGCTGCTTGTACTATGTAATTAGAACAAAATGTCAAATACTTAATAAATGAAGAATAATAGATTAATTTTATTTATTTTCGAAAAAAATGGTGACCAGCATAAGCAGTTGATAAGCAGACAATCCTCTAATTAACCATCCAGTCAAATAATACTGAATTATCTATGCAAATGAGTCGTGGTACAAACAAAACGAAAGAATCTTATATGGTTTCAAAATATAAAGCAGAAATTTGCCAATAAATGGAAAGGAAAATATATATTGAAACATTTGACCTAAGCTATGGATCTGATTGCTCAACCGAGCTGCTGTTCGATTAGTAAATGGAGATTCCTTCATTTCAGTCAATGACTTTTCTAGACTTTATGATTCTTACACTCCCTATTTCAACAATTTTATTTTATTATACATCGTGTTTCAGATGCGTTGTCTAATCCAAGGAAGGTACATATTCGAAATTCGGTCTTTTCGAAATACAAAGTTACTTCCCTTTTGTGCAGGTATCTGACGTCAACGCATTGTGACGTCATCAAATTCTATGGAAACAAGCGTGAAATTCAGGGAAACAGTGTTACATATATGACGTTTTCAAAGGAATTTAATGACGTCACAATGCTTTTACGTCAGATACCTGCACAAATCGAACGTAGGCGTATAAAATCGAAAAGACGGAATTGTCGTTCAAAATTTGATGCAGAGTAGAAATGAAAATCTTCCCATATGCAATTATAAAGGAACACACTTTAGCTATATGCATTTTGTCTATCATCAGCTTTAATTTTCCGACTCTCCGGGCAATTTTTTTTATTCTGGATGATAACTGATCCAAAGTATCAACACACAATTCCACAGAATCAACGAACAGATCCACAGAAGCAACACACAGATCCACAATATCAACACACAGATCCACAGAATCAACACACAGATCCACAGAATCAACATACAGATCCACAGAATCAACACACAATTCCACAGAATCAACGAACAGATCCACAGAAACAAAACACAGATCCACAGAATCAACGAACAGATCCATAGAATCAACACACAGATCCACAGAAGCAACACACTGATCCACAGAATCAACATACAGATCCACAGAATCAACATACAGATCCACAGAATCAACAAACTGATCCACAGAAGCAACATACAGATCCACAGAATCAAAAAACAGATCCATAGCTCTACACACAGATCCACAGAACCAACACACAAATCTACAGAATCAACGAACAGATCCACAGAAGCAACATACAGATCCACAGAATCAACACACAAATCTACAGAATCAACACACAGATCCACAGAATCAACACACATATCTACAGAATCAACACACAGATCTACAGAATCAACACACAGATCTACAGAATCAACACATAGATCCACAGAATCAACATACAGATCCACAGAATCAACACACAGATCCATAGCTCTACGTACAGATCCACAGAATCAAAACACAGATCAACAGAATCAACACACAGATTCATAGAATCAACACACAGATCAACAGAATCAACGGAAAGATCCACAGAAGCAACATACAGATCCATACCTCTACATACAGATCCACAGAATCAACACACAGACCTACAGAATCAACGAACAGATCCATAGCTCTACGTACAGATCCATAGAATCAAAACACAGATCCACAGAATAAACACGCAGATCCACAGAATCAACACACAGATCCACAGTATCAGCAAACATATCCATAGAATCAACATACAGATCCATAGCTCTACATACAGATCCACAGAATCAACACACAGATCTACAGAATCAACGAACAGATCCACAGAAGCAATATACAGGTCCAAAGAATCAACACACATATCTACAGAATCAACACACATATCTACAGAATCAACACACAGATCCACAGATTCAACGAACAGATCCACAGAATCAACACACAGATCCACACGTCTACATACAGATCCATTGAATCAACACACAGATTCACAGAATCATTACACAGATTCACATCTCTACACACAGATCCACAGTATCAACACACAGATCCACAGAATCAACATACAGATCCTTACCACTACAAACAAATCCACAGAATCAACGAACAGATCCAAAGAAACAACATAAGGATCCACTGAATCAACACATAGATCCACAGAAGCAACACACAGATCCACAGCATCAACACACAGATCCACAGAGCCAACATACAGATCCACAGAATCAACACAGAGATCCACAGAATCAACACAGAGATCCACAGGATCAACATACACTTCCACAGAATCAACACACAGATCCACAGAAGCAACACACAGATCCACAGTATCAACACACAGATCCACAGAGCCAACATATAGATCCATAGAATCAACACAGAGATCCACAGAATCAACACAGAGATCCACAGAATCAACATACAGATCCACAGAATCAGCTTTCAGTACTTTCAGATGCGGTACTTCGAAACAAGAAACCAAACAAATCGATTCATTTATATGATGCTTTATCAAATCGACGACGATTTTCAAAAGCAAAGTTGACAGTTAAAAGTGTGCGTTCGATAGGACTGTTCTCGAAATCAAGAAAATGTTTCAGATTTGAGAAAAAACTCGTTTTCTAAATATGAAGAAAATCGTTTGTAGACATTAAATCAGCAATTGATGTATATTGCAGCATTATCCATAGATTCTGCAGACCTGTCACTCTGTAATTTGATACACAATTTTGAAAGAAACCTCATGAAAATATCGTACGATTTTAGGTAAGAAAGTTGGCAAATGTTATGTCGCATTAGAGAGAGTTTCGTGTTAAACTTTTGATAAAGTAAACATTTTAGTTTGCGTAGGGATATGATTATTACACAAGGTAAGCAGCCATAATGGATAGGATTCGTGTATTTATTCTTTTTCTTCACAAAGCTTCTTTCAAAAAAAATCGTACGAGTAGAACATTGTATGATATTTTCTATAAATTAAATTGATAGCTCATCTTATTCAAAATTTGGGTTTACTTCACAGTGTGAATGTTACGATTCAGGATATCTGTGCAGTTCATTATACATCATTAAATTTCCATTGTCATTCTTAAGAGACGAAGATTCTGATTGGCCGAAAAATAGTTTTGATACCTGCATCAACAAAAACCGGAAGTACTCGCTAAACAACATCATAAGCAACGTCGTTGGCAATATTTTAGAAATCATTTTACTGAATAGCTGATGGGTACTTCTGTAATGGTTATTAGTTTAGTTTTTTTTTTTTTTGGTTGATCGAGGTATCAACACAAAATATTATGGGAAAACTTATGCATCATGCGCTACGCGCACGATGCAGTGTTCTCTCAACTTTTGGTGTTGATGCCTCGATCAACCCCCCCCCCCCCAAAAAAAAAAAAAATAACCATAATTACAGAAGTACCCATCAGCTATTCAGTAAACTGATTTCTTGAAGCTTTAAGGAAGTTAACTCTTTTTTAATTTGCTAAACTAGAATATTTCAAATAACTACTATTTATTTAAAGTCCCCATTATGTCAGATCGTTGCATTTTATATTCATTTTTCGGGAGCGGAATTTTGTTAAAAATGAAGATGAACAACAACGGAAATTGTCGATGGAAGTAGTTGAAAACGTCCTCTTTTGTCTTGCCACCTGTGTCTCTGTGTACTTCCGGCGGCATCTGATGGATATGATTCAACTGCAAAACAAAAGAGTCATGATTAATATATGTCATAGAAATTGGTGTTTCAGAATAAAAAGAAACTTCTCATCTTCTTCAAACAATGTTATTTATCTTATTTCTTCATTGCAAGATGACGAGACGTACAACGATTAAAGGCATTTTTTTCTTATTCTGAATTCTTCGCATTTATAAATACTATTTATACAAATGACAAATTTGGATAATGACCAATACACAATACACAGTACAAAATCAATAATTCACAAAATCATAAACGGCAGGCATACAAAATCAGGGTAAAACAAAAATCTCCACCATATGAAGAGAAGCGAACTCCCGATATGGTATTCGGGAAAAGTCAGCATGTAGATGGCGCAAGGAAAATTCAATTCGGCTTTTTAAAAATTGTTTGGCATGAAGTACTACTGACGAGGATTCAAATATCCGAAACACGTGTCTAGTGCAATAAAATTGGTACTATAGAACATATATTTTAATATTGACAATCTCCTGCTTGCATGCAACATCCGTCACTTTTCAGACAAAAGGAAGAAAATCTTAGTTCAGAAATTGTGTGAAAAATAAACGGAATCTGTAATGACAACAAAGCAAGAACGGCACTTAGTGCATTGTGGCACAGCGTACAGTCCCGATTACGTTAACTGTCCCCCCTTTAACGTTTTTAACGTTTTTTCTCCCTTCATCTCTCCAAATTTCGCTTCTATTTTTCCGTCTTCATTTTCCCTCACAAAATTTCCCTTCTAATTTTCCTCCTTTACTTCGCCTTAAAATTTCGCCTTCAGTGTTGGAAGAGAAAAATGAACACGAATTTTTGAGAAACAGAAGCGAAGCGTAAAAGGAAAGAGAAACGCAAAGCGTAAACAGAAGAGAAACGAAAGCGAAATATTTCGCTTTCAGTCCTCTTGTCAATCAAAGCGAGACTTCCTCATTAGCATATAAGGGGATTTCCCTAAATAGAGGGTACAAACGTAATTTGATGTAATTTCTTTGTGTTGCATTAAGATACACGACTAATTAGTTTTATTTAGATACATTGTAAACGAACTTTTTCTGCATATTTAACATTTATTAGTAAATCGAAAAGTAGCTTTTTGTATGTATATGTTACAAATCGTGGTTTGTTTTCTTCGCATTTGTACATCTATAGCACAAATCCATTTTTTTAAAGTAACATACCAATTAACAAATCGTTGTTTTGACAAATACACACATGTAAATCAACCGCGCAGGGTACATGTACGTAGGTGTCGTTTATCCATTACCTGCCAGGTGTGAAAATCATCAGAGCGTGATATCACCATGCGGTCATTTCAACTTTAGATCGGGAGATAATATCTTCACAATGAATTTAAGTTAAAAAAAATTAATTTAATGTTATGACTTGATATAATCAGAGACGCATATAAAAAAATATACATCCCTGATTTAAAGATACAGTGTCCCTGAAAACGTAAAATCTATTCCGAAGGGTCTAGATATAGGAAAAAAGGAGCTATAAAAAGTTTTAGTTGAAAATATGCAGTATCGGCCATAATATTACCGAATTGGTAAAATTAAATCTCCATATACCTCTATTGTAAAAACGCGATACATTGTAGGTGGCGCTAGTGAAATCACCCCAAATTAAAAATTACGTTTTTAAACGGCTATAACTGCGAATGAATGCGTTGGATTCGCCTGAAAATTTTAAGTTATACAAATGAGAATGTAAACTTTCATATGGGAAGAAAGATTTTGCCGTATAAAATTTTGTAAAAACAATTTGTTTTCAGGGACACCGTTCCTTTAATGATGTAATTAAATATGTAAACTACCTAAGTAACCTGCTACAAATGTACCTTTTACGTACTCAGCTTGCATGTGCACATGTAGTGTACGTTCTCATTTTACACTGTTTTCATGGATGGATTTTTAAAAAGATTTATTTTTTATTTCATTATTTATTTATTTTATCGTATTTTTTTTTCTTTCCCTTTTTCATAATGACATATTGAAGGCTATTTTATCGTAGTAATACATTTCAATTGAAAGCTCTTAGTTTAAAAAAAAAAAAGAAAAAGAATTGTCATGGTCAAAAAGCAGGGGCGGATCCAGAACCTCATATGCCGAGAAGGACTTACGCTTTTTATTTAGATGAATTGCGAGGCCAGATAGCCGAGTAGGGGTGGGTGGGTATACCTCCCATTTGCGGGGGTTCAAAAGGGGGCCCTTATCCGATAAAGTTTTGAAAAAAGGTGGCTTCTGGATCGTACTTAAACTCAAGATTGGACCGAGCGCATGATTCAGACGCGTACGTCTATATATCTTTAAAAAAAGGAAACCCTATCAATGTTTACATTTTCTAACGCTATCTCTTCATTTGCATGGTATGCCGAAATCGTCAACAATTCTTTAGGGGAGAGGAGGGTGATTAGATTTTTTTTCATGGGGGGGGGGGGGGGGGGCAAATCATGGCGAGCATCCTGTTTATTATTTTATAAAAAAAAAAAGTAATACGTACAAAGCAAAAATAATCATACATGTACAATGTATATATATTAAGAATTTTTGGCAAATTCTGAAAGGATGGGGAGTCCTCCTACTCTCGCTCTAGATCCGCGCTTTCATTCAAACAATGTCTCTAGATCTATTATATGTTAATATCTTTATGAAAAAAAAATTATGTCAAAATGTGCCTAATTCATCTCATGACCAGGGCTTCACATACCAGGATCGTCAATCAAGCACAGCATGTTGTATCGGGAATGCGCCCCCAATAAAAATTGAAAGAATATAGTTTTTGTCCGTAATTCCTTCCCGATATGGTACCCAGAGATCGTTATGTTGGAATCCGCGAGAAATTTTAATCACATCATGGACCAAAGACGGAATTTTGCAAATGGATGAAAGAACAAAGAAAAACCGAGATAAAATCGAAATAAAGATGAAGAATTTTTTAAAAATAAATAAATGAAAAAAAAACCCCAGTGAAGTAAGAACTTCTTTTTCAGAGCATGGAATTGGACCTCACGCAAATAAAAAAAAAATGGGTATGAAGGAGAAGGAAGGGAGCATTGAGTTTAAAAATTTGCCCCGTGTACACAAATCACCGAAAATAAAAAAAACAAAACAAAGATATTCGTTAGGGGGAAATCCCTTTCGTGTTTCCTTTAGTTATTGTTGAAAGAATATAAATAAAACACACTATCACTCTTAAATATTTTTTATACATTTTATATCTGACCATTCCAGACACTGTCACTTTTGGACGTAAATACTTGAACGCATGACTGACTCCACACAGGTAGACTACCATGCCTACCTGAACGACACCCGTCATAATCGATCGATTACGTGGTATATACATGTAAAGTACAAGGGGTCAATAATGAGAACTGAAGATGAATAAAATGACTTGCTTCTTGACTCATATTTTAAAATAATTGTTAAATAAGTTCTATAACCCGTTGAAACGGACCTTTTTTACACGATAAATTCAGCTGTTTAAAAATGATTAAATTTTATCCAGAGACTCAATATATCCAATTATCATAGCATATAATTCGATAATTAGTGTGATAAAAGAAAAGAGGGTAAATAAACGTTTAAAAATATTGTAATATTTAGATTTTAAGCCTTACACATAGACCGCATTAAGCCCCGCCCATATATATTTCCAAAACGAGGCTGGAGGCGAACATTGAAAGCGAACTGAAGGCGGAATTTGAAAGAGAAACGTAAGCGGAGTCGTAAGAGAAACGTAACAGAACATGAAGAGAATCGAAGCGGGAATTAAAGGAGAAATATTTCTCTTTCGAGTTCGCTTTCATGGTTCTCGTTTATTTCACCTTACAAATTCCTCTTCTCTTTCTCCTTTCACCTCACAAATTTCTCCTCTATTTTTCCTTTTACATTTCGGCTTAAAAATTCCTCTTCTATTATTTCGTCTTCATTTTACCTCACAAAATTTCTCCTTCGTCTAACAAAAATTCCTCCTTGAGGGGTAGACAGTTAACGTAATCGGGACTGTATGTTGATGTGTAGTTCTAGTGTCCGCATGATAGCGTGACATTGGAAAAGGGCATTTCTGTTATGTTGGCATTTGAGATTTAGACCAATCAACTCGTTTTTTGCGTTTCATAGATCTCTTCAACATCATCACGTGGTACTTTTCTGCACAGTACGTATGAATGGCTGTACTGATCAGTACATATTTATCAATTCAATGTAGAACCATAATTTTCTCCTATATAATTCTATGTAATCTTGTGATCACCAATTTGCAGAAAGTATGATTGATAAAGAGTTAATTCTTTTAGCATTATTCTCATCTTTCGCTTCTTTTCATGTGGTGGAGGTTTTTGTTTAATTGCTTTGGTTCCTGTTTTATCCTGATTTTGTATGCCTTCGGTTTCTGATTTTCTGAATTGTCGATTTTGTGCTATATACAGGGATATGGTCATTATCCATATTTGTCATTTTATATGTCCACAGATCTGTTTTATTCTCAGTTAAACTTGATTTTGTGCGAAGACTTCGTATACATATTGTTGTCTTGTATGCTATTGCATTGCAAGTTTATCAATCTAAGGTGTAAATTCTCTCTTGAAAGCGTGATCTGATATATTCGCGGAACATTTCTTGTTATAAAAATTGAAGTGTTCAAACTTTCTACTTTCATGAAGAAAATTTCAACCCAGACACGTGTTTCGGATAGTAAATCCTCATCAGCGTTACTTAATGAAATACCGAAGTGATTTTCTGAATCAGTAACGCCCCATAGTTTTATTTTTTTAATTGGATTTGTCCTTCTACTTTGCAAAGAAGGCTCGTCTCCAAAGTTCCTGTATGGTCGATTCAGTAGCATAGTTAAATAAAAATGACCAATACAAGCATTGGAGGAATGTTGCGAGGTTGTTGTAATATGTTGGTGGCTTACCGGGAAGCTTCATGACTCAATTTTTCTGACTTGCAACGCTAAGGAGTCTGCGCATATGTACTGTACTACATGATAATCTACTTTCCTAATGTGTTAACCTCGAAAGGAATTGACCCTTCGGGGCTTACCGGGAAGCTTTATGACTCATTTATTCCGACATGCAGCGCCGATGGAGCATGCGCATATGTACTAAAGCAGTTTTGACTTCCCTAATGTGTAAACCCTAAAAAGAGCTGCATTTAGATAATGTCAGTGGGCCTGTATCATTGTCTTCATATGTTTGTCTTACTTTTTTTCTCGTGAGAAAGTTCCGTTTTATATAAAATAGATATTTTTTCGAGAATTTGTAAACGTTTTGACTATGATTTTGGGGATCTGATTTCGGCTTTTGTGTTAGACTTACATTGTCTGATTATTTAAGATTAACATATTTCTTTTTATAAATTCTGGGAGCTGCTAGCAATGACAGGAGAAATCATTTAAGGTCAGGGTGGCGACTTTTAGTAGTAATGAGATAGAAGAAAGATGGATATGTCTACATGTAGAGGAACATCTCCTCGATCTATTCAGACCAAAAAATCAAAATTTGCCCGTCTCGTTTTTTGGCTATAAACTTCCATTTTTGGCCTATTTTAACATTTTCGTCATTTTAGAGAATACCACATCATAACTTTACATACCTCTGCAATGCATGAAATTTCAAAAAGTCATATATGCCTTTATTTGTTTGGATTCTTATAGCTTGTGTATGAATTAAAGCCTATTTTGAAAAATTCTGATAAAGTAAACAGTTCTAAGGAGCGTATATTCTTATAAATACGATTTTGGTGGTTGCCATGGCAACAATACGTTATTTTTATTTATAGCTAGAAGGTCGCCAGGTACACAATTTTTTTTCTATGTATAGAACTATGGTATTGCTTTATCCTAAAGCAGTAAAACCAATAAGTGCCCGAATTTGTTTCTGGGCAAAATGACTGTTTCTATAAATAGCAAAATAATTTGTGCAAAAAATCAACATTTTTACCCAAAAGCATAGAAATTTACTCGGAGTTCGAATTTCTAATTCTCTCATTTTCAAAGAGTTTAATGAATAGTATATATTCTGATGTTTGAATCTTTAGGAGCAGAACTCATGCGAAAATGACAAATTTTTTTTCCTATTTTTAGCGATTTTTCATTGAAAAATATGCATTTTTCCCAAAAATACCCATTCAGCAATGAAAATTTCAAGGAGTATTATTTTTTTCTGAAATAATGCAACAAACTGAGCTTATACCATTTATCGTCCATGTCGGTTTCAAATATTACGTGATATGAAAATAGAGTTATCTCCCTGTAGTCGCAACCCTAACCTTAAGTGAATTAATTATCCATATCTCATGGTATAAAAAAATGTTAGGGATATATTGATTGCTTAGCAACAGTATTGTATCTTTACTTTTTGGCACTGTTTATAATTCAAGCAGATTTATATGTCCGATGCTCTTATAATTTGTCAGATTTGTTCATAATGTAACGTATAAGATTATCGTTGCATTTATACATCCAGATACATTTCAGAAATAAAAAAAGTATTATTAACACTCTATTCAAAAATAATGACCCATATTAGGAAAGCATCAAAAGGTAAAGTATTACTATATGTAAGTAAAATACCTGTCAATCAAAACGAGTGTCATATTTTGTCATATAACATACCTCTAAATTCTTTAAAGGTAAAAATTTCACATGCATCATTGTACGACATTGTAACTATTTCTTAGAATATTTTAGGAAAATAAAACATATACAACCATCCAAAATATATACAACTATTCAAATATATGATGTCCCACTCTCCAGAATGGTGGATGATATTCTGTCATAGACCATTTGAACCATCCAACCAAAGATTGTACTCTATGTCTTCCAAAATGGAAGTAACCGGATGTGACAGTTCTACCGAATTGAAGCGACGGGTGTTGCATGCAAGCAGGAGATGCTTACTCTTCCTGGGCACCTGGTCTCACTCCCATATCGGGAGTTCGCGAAGCGCGAAGTCCGCGAACTTAAAAAAAAGGACATTATGGCATGATACCGCGAGGTCGACAGTCGAGTTATTTTTGTTTACAAATTCTTTCGTGATATGTAATTTCATTGGTCTTTTACATTTGATAAGCGAGCCCGCCGTTTTAGCATGACACTTTTTGACACAAAAACGACATAAACTGCACGATGACATCTATAATGAATAACATATATACTCACAGTATTTCGGAAGGCCCTCAAAAGATCGTCAACTGATTCGTATCTATATTTTCTGCAACTCTGTAGTTCTTAGAAAAAGAATTAACATTTATTTGTAGTTGCATGCAAGCAGGAGATGCTTACTCTTCCTGGGCACCTGGTCTCACTCCCATATCGGGAGTTCGCTTCTTTTCATGTGGTGGAGGTTTTTTTGTTTACTTTGGTTCCAGTTTTATCCTGATTTTGTATGCCTTCGGTTTCAGATTTTCTGAATTATCGATTTTGTGCTGTATACAGGGATATGGTCATTATCCATGTTTGTCATTGAATTTGCTATATTAAATGAAATATACAATAAGAAAAAGCAATGCAAAATATGGACAATGACCATATTCCAAGGAAAGGTAGGGATCTCAGTTGCAGCAACAACAGCAAAACCACAAAACACCCACTGCAAAAACACAAAGCAGACATGCACAGAATGGGACTGATGTACAATGATGGCAAAAGCACATAGAAACATCAAACATAAATGACTACACATGATGGGCAATCGGTGCCGACTTACGACATACAAAGTACAGTATTAAAACGATTATACAGGAATAATTTCGAAGGGTTCCAACTCTTTACCTTCTTGAAGAAAATTCCACACCAATGTCTATGCACCAGACACGTGTTTCGAATATTAAATTCTCATCAAGAAATCACAATCCGAAGGCATACCAACAGGAACCAAAGCAAACAAACAAAAACCTCAAACACATAAAAAAAGCGAACTCCCAATGTGAGATTGAGCGCAGGTGCCAAGGAAGAGTCAGCATCAAATTATAATAAAATATGTAAAACGATTCAAATGTTGTGCTTCATCTTATTTTGTTTATCAATGTGTAAATCATAATGTGTCTATGACGAAGGAAGTTCACGTCATAGGCTTTTTTTTTTTAATATTTTGACCCAAAATATGGATAAAAATTATGTATTATTTCTTGTATTCGAAATTGGTTTCAAAGTATGAAGCTACATTACAAGTACCATACAATATATTATGATGTGCACCAGAAACAACAATATTGATTTCTAAAGGAATTCTGGGGGGTATGTTTAATTTTGCATTTTCCTACAAAAACCTTTAACGTTATTGCATATTTGACACACAAAAAAATCCAACTTGAAATAACAATTTAGATTTGCCATCAATGTACTATTTGGAATTCTGGGGGGGGGGGTACATGTATGTCTAATTTTACATTTTCCTACAAAAAACGTTATCGTTATTGCATATTTGACACACACACAAACTTGAAATAACAATAAAATTGCCATCAATGTACTATTGAAGATACAATAATGGTTGGCATATATTCCAAGTCAATTCAGCTTTGGGGACATATAATTTTTTATTTGTAAAGCCTTATTATTAGAAACAATAATTTATTTGTGTAACCTTGTATGGGTTCAATATATCAACTCATTTGCAATTAAGCCTCTTAGGTAAATGGGTCAATAGGTCAATTGACGGAACTCTACGCTCGTTCAACCTCCTACTTTTATTTCAAGTGCTTTCTAAGCTTGTACTTCTCAATTATCAATATAATCCGGCGTAATGCGACACATCATGTCATGATACTTGTCAGTTTAAGAGCATCTGGAGTTGAATGCACATTACGCTCATGATCAAGTACGTGGCTCGTGCTAATGATATATGCAAACAATATTACTTCCGTGTCGAAAGACTCATAAAGCAATTTCATAAGTGGATATATAAATAGCACTTGTTTTCTGAAATGCGGAACAATGAAGCTCTATGTATGCCAAGTATTCTAAGTACGGGTTAGTGCAGTGGTAGCACACTCTCCTCTCACCTCTAAGATCCCGGGTTCGAATCCCTCATCCGGTAAAGGTGTCTTATGTTTGAGGGTATGTCGGTCGCCCAGCCTCAGGCCAACATCTGGACCAACGTGACACATCAATATAATTTTGGAACTTGTTTGTTAACGTTATAAAATAAACAAAGTTTATTTTCTTAAGTACACTTTCACATTATCATATGACCATTTATATTTATGTTACCGTGCCCGCATATAATGGTAGCTTGTTTAGGCTCATTTTATTCCGATATTCAGATTTTTGAATGATTTATGACTTTTCTTAATGCATCCATATGACAAGTGTTGGATTCATTAAATAAGAACGTACAATTTAGAAGAAAGTAAAGACATACATACTGCTGATTAAATGTGGTGACAATTTTGATTTCCATCCTTGATCTGGGAATATTTGATGTCCCGTTTCGTCCAAAGTACTGCCTTTCTTTTTGTCGGAGATGATATCACTTGTTCCCTGAAATAAATGTAGCATTTAATTAAAGAAGATCCTGACGATAATCTCAATCAATACTCACAATAGAGCACAAAACAGAGCATCAACGGACCCCTAGCAAGGTGTCATAGTATTAGTGTCACACTCTTTTGATATATTTCATTGTTTAGATTGAAGATCACTGACGAGGGTTAAGTACCCGAAACATGCATGTCTGGTCCATGCTGCAAATTTATCAGTTCTGTGAATTTGAATACGTTTAAGAATTGAATAAATAAAAATATATAAAGTCTTTATTACTAAAAGATCATACAATACAAAAATAACATTTTTTAAACAAATTTCATTAGCAAATTCCTACCATTATGGATCATAATAGCAACAAAAATCACAATTTTTTTAAAACAACTTACTAGCAAGTCAAAATAGAAATTCTCTGAGTTCTATGAAATTGTTTTATTGGAGTATTGCAGCGAAGGGGTAACAAATACACAACACCATTAGTGTTTTCCACTTCATTTTGTTCTTATTTCTAATCTCGAAGTATAACACTCTTTCTATTGACAAATCGGAACAAGAAGCATTTTACTGTGAAGCTTCTCAAAATTCTTAACCCCCACAGAAAACGAAGTCCATATGTCAGGAAAATTATCAAATATAGAATTACAAAAACTTATAACATCACTGACGAGGGTTAAATACCCGAAACGTGCATGTCTGGTCCATGCTGTCAATTGATCTGCTTTTAAATGATGCTAATAAATTTGAAGACGTTTAACATATGTACCACTTGGTCCCCGAGGGCACATGTAGCCAAATTCGATCAATTTCGGTTGGTCGTTTCTTCAAACGCATTCGAAAATTTCTGTTTACAAATGTTCTCGAATTTCTGAAACCTGGGTCGTCCTGTAGCATCATATCCCAGCCATTTGCTCCGTCTTTCGGTATATTTTGGACATAATTTTCATAGTGTTAAATAGCCGTAATATAGTAATAGCATGTCTGGTCCATGCTGTCCATTTATCTGCTTTTTAATAATGCTAATTAATTTGAAGTCGTTTAATATTAATTCAAATATTTAATCTTTAACTTGATTTTGATCTGAAATAAGAAAAAATGCCAAAAGAGTTTGGGATCTCTAACGGGTGCATGATATGCCCCGTCATGATTTTGTGGTGCGGTAAATGTACGACATGGTCCAAATGTTTCAAAATTGTTTCGTTCTTTCTCCATGAACCCTTCCTATCAGTGACATTTATGTCCCTTCTCCCCAGACATAAGTGATTTCAAGTCCAGTTCTTGCATCAACAACATTACATTACACAACTACAAGTCATATCCTATCAGAATTGTAGTACAACAATCTTACTCCTATATTTGTGGGTGAAGTCCGGACAAGATGTTGGGGACAGATAGACGACTTAAATACGACAATATTCTGACGGGATTACCAAATGAATAGGACCCATATGAAAAGACATTAACCCACACTTCAAGATTATTTGAAAGTTTAATGCTTTAGCTAAACAGCCACACTATTTTCCATTTTCCATTTTCCTTGAAATAATAGTCCTATGTTGATCCCGTTTATGTTTTAGTATATTTTCCAAGTATAAAAAATGTCTGGTAAATGTGAATAGAATACACAGCCAATTGTGCCTCATATGAAATTCATGTGAAATTTACATGAAATTTACGTAAAAATTCACACGAAATTGATGTGAAATGAGCACGAACATGAAACTTACATGAAAATTTTCACATGATATTCATGTGAAGTTTCTGACATGAATTGCATGTAAAGTCAATTTTGCATGAAGATCACAAAGAAAATTTCATGTAAATTCATGTGAAGTATATTCATGTGAAATTCATGTGAATTTTTTTTTCACATTAATTTTATGTAAAATTTATATGAAATTCACATGAACTTTCATGTGTAATGACATGATACTCATTTCATATGAATTTCATGTGAGGCACAATTGGCTGTGTAATTATATCTTAAAAATAACCCTATAATACAGAGGTTTTACTAACCTGAATATAGCTGATTTTATCACTTATTTCCCAAAAGAACGGGTGTATCAGCACGACCTCTGCTGTCGGTCTTTTCTCGGGTGTTTCCCACAACATATCATTGATCATGTCTCGTTCTATGGATTCATCTTCATGGAAGAAATGAAGTGGAATGAATGAGTTCTACTTTCTGTCCTTTGTTATAATGAGATTTAATAAAGGTATATAGGAAATGTACAACATAGTAAGATTCTGAATGCATTTTGTATATTTCCCTGACATTGTCGCCATAGCACTTTCTATATAGACATAACGTCAGACAGTGCATAAAGTTTATATATTGTTTCATTTTCGTGCTTAAACATCGACGGCGGGTGCGGCTAGCCAACAGGGGATGCTTACTCCTCCCGGGCACCTGATCCCACCTCTAGCTTGCTAGGGGTCCGTCGATGCTTAATTTTGTACTCTATTGTGAGTGCTGTTGAGATTATCGTCAGGATCTTCTTTAACTCATTTGTGTCTAATTTTGCTTAGAATGATTATTGCAATTTTCTCAATTCATATTCAGAATTATCGTTCTTAGGTAAATGTCTTTATCCGTAGTTTGCACCGATTGCAGATTAAATACATGTAATACGGAAATGTTCCAAATCTATACCTTCGGAAGAAAATTTCAAACCAATATATTATGCACAAGACTCGTGTTTCGGATATTAGATCCTCATCAGTGATGCTTCCAACCAAAGTGCTTTTCTGAAACCGCAAAATTTATTTCAGTAGCGTCCTCTGGTTTTATCTTTTTAATCTAAAGATACGCAAGGTTTACCGAAACATAGAAAGGTTCACATGCTCCCAGAGGTATGAGCTACCTTAACATAGCACCATGTTATTATGCAGATTTTATGCATTTTGCATATGAGATTCACATAATTCTGCAGGACGTGTTTCTTACTTCATGCAATAAAGTTATACATTCTCTAAATTTTGACGGACTGTCTATTTGCATCTACCCCTAAACATAAAAACATTCAAAATAACATTTATATCAGTGTTCTCATTTTTTGAAGTAGATATTACTAACGTGGCTGATGGCCGTCCTAAGTCGGCACCGATTGCCCATGTGTCTCCTTGGTTTATGTGTTGTCTGTTATGTTCGATGTTTAATGTCTCGTTTGCTGTTCCTTGTCTCTTGCTGTATGTGTCTTCAATGTGTTTACACTTGGTGTGTTTGGTGTGTTGCTGTGGGTGCTGTAATCGAATTTCGTTGGAGATCCCCTCTTTTCTTATATTATTTCATACGAATTAAGAATAACTTATGATCAGAAACTGAAAGTAGGTTTTTTTTATTTAGATGAACACTCACCATCAGCCATAATCGTCAATAGTTGGTGCGGTCCTTCCTTTGTAAAGAAGGAACTTCCTGAATCAAGTCCTCCATAAGGATGCTTGCCATTAGATAAAATATAGCACATTACCAAACCTGCTGAGAATATGTCTGACGGATATCCCTGTAGGAAGAAAGATTACAACGGTACTATATACTGCTTGTGCTGTCCATGTAATTTTAAGGACACCAAACTTATTTAGAAACAAGGCAAAACAGAAAAAAAATTTGGCCATAATATTGGAATTTGAAGAAACGTACTTGATTCATCTTTACTTAGAATAAGGATATAGAATGCCATTAAAGAAGCGCAGAATGCAATTATTCAACTTAAAAATGTTTGAATATTTCCTAAAAATGAGTTTTTAATATCTACATTCATTCTGAATCTCTTTTATACATATTCCATATTTTTCAATAAAGTCACAAATATAATGTAAAAAAATCAATTACTAATATTGGAAATTTCATAAATGTAACACCACTTTTAATTTCATGAATATATACTTGTACCGCAACAACGCATCTTCACATTTTATCAAGATCGCGATGAAACTTATGTGCACTATATTCATCATAATAAAAGCTATGCATTTGTTCACAGTATTGATGCAAGAAAACAAGACCAAAACAAAATTGAATTATTTTTTTTTTATTTTGCTGTTGGTGCTGCAACCGAGTATTGTTGCAGATCCCCTCGAGCTACTGTTTTTTAAACAAAATTTTATTAAAAGCTATTGATTGGACGACAGGCAAAACCTATTTATTAATAAGTCATCTCCCGAGAATGTCTTTTTAACCCTACATTCGATGTTTTCACCTAACAAAATGTAGAATAAATTATGGCACTTCCGCTAAAATTCAGGAGTTTTTAACCGTTTCGATTCTTAGTTTTACTAAGTTCGTTTTCCTTGTCTTCATAGCGTTTAAATGCATGTGCCAGTAACACATAAGCCATCTGCTAACATTGACAAAGCAAAAGGTGTGACATCTAGAGGGGAAAATGTCTCTACATGCGTGCTAAACATGCGTTGGGTAAAAGACCTTCTGCTATGGAACATTGTTGGTGGCTGCACTGCAGGGATACTTATATGCGAAGCGTTGGTACGGGCTGGAAATTGTCAAGAGATGATTTTGCACTCAAAGCTTCCGTTGGATTATCTTCAACAGACTCATGTCAATTGATAGTGTCATTGTCAATTTGTTGTCTCAGGATAAGATGCATTGTTTGTTTATTACTTGAGGTTCAATTTGGTTGAATAAAGTGACAACATAATAACGAGTTGAATGTAAATGTAAATGTATACACGATTGCTTTTGACATAACCTATGCTGGAGATGCAAGCATTCCAAATAGCAAGAGACTTGTTTTTAAAGTATTTTATGTTGCAGAAAGCTGGTGTGGGTTTTACTTTACAAGACATTTGGGGGTAATGCCGTCCTTGTTTACACAAAAGAAGTACTTAGTATTCAGTCTCTATAGGGTAAGACGACACAAATTGTAAGAACAATGAAACAAAGATTTTAATTATGTAAATAAACAAATTGAATGCGCAAATCTGGAATTAACTAATAGATACGTTTTCAAAAAGTTTCCAATCCGATGCACCAACCAAACCATAGCACAATTTGTTCGAAAACAAAAACAATAAAAAATTAATAAACTGAGAATATATAGACGACTGACATTTTTCCTTTTGAAAGATTTCTGTTTGATGTCGATATACCTTCATGGAAATATATTTGAAAGCTGCCTGCATCAACTGATTTAAAAAAAAAATGGCCTGGGATTTTTTTTTAATTTATTTTTTTTTTGCTTGGCCCGAGTGAAACATTTTTTTGATCTTGTTGTCATTTAAAGATAAGAATTACAGCTTTTTTAATTTTTCGCGAAATTAAATTGTTATGAAATATG
The DNA here is from genome assembly GCA_033119305.1 of Pinctada imbricata. Classification (NCBI taxonomy): domain Eukaryota; kingdom Metazoa; phylum Mollusca; class Bivalvia; order Pterioida; family Pteriidae; genus Pinctada; species Pinctada imbricata. Next base: position 20,841,957 of record VSWD01000002.1, read on the forward strand.
AGAACGTTCATATGATACATTATGGTATATACAAGTTTCAGACAAGTGAAAACCATATAAAACAAAAGAAAGAGGCAGTGCTAAAATTCTATTTAAAATGCCAAATAAACAGTACATACACATTTTCTACTTTGATCCTTGAAAACTTCAGGTGCCATCCATCCAAGGGTTCCTACGGCACACGTAGTATTTGTTATTGACATTTTAGCATCTAACAGCACTCTGCTCAAACCAAAGTCTGCTAACACTGCCACATATTTCCCTTTGCCAAGTTCCCGCAACAGGATGTTGTTTGGTTTAATATCTCTGTGAACTTTAATTTGAAAAATAATGAAAAAAGAAGTGCTTAAAGAATTACTCTCATTGAACTGACATGTCACAGGAGCATCATTTTAATGAATTTATTTCTCAAACTATGATAAAATTCTTTGTGAAAATGCATTTCATAAAATTTCTACAGAAAAATTCATATTTTTGGTGTCATGTATCCATGAGGGTGTTTACACTTATATCAGAAATAAATATCAAAGAAGTACCAAACAGTTATTCCGTCTCAAAGTCGAGAAGCCAAAGCCAAATCATGAGAATTCCCATCGGAACGGTTGCGAACCCCGGAATGAACAACATTCCGAAGTGAGACCAGGTGCCCGGGGAGAGTCAGCGTGTCCTGATTGCATGCAACACCCAACATGCAAGAAAGTAATTACCTTTGGCATATACACAAGATACAGCAATTTAAGTAAGATATGAGGTTGTTTCTGATAGAAAAATCATGATTTTTTGCTTATGGTGTACTGATGTTTACTACTCCGGAGTATTCTCTCTATATCTTCAATAATATTTCTTTCTCTCGAAGGAATTCAACGAATTGGACGCGCATTAAGAAGAGTCAATGGGAAACGCCTTTTGCTGTGGTAATTTCTTACGTTGCCTTCTTATTGTTTTTAGTCTTTACAATCTAGTTAAGCATATATAACAATGAAATAATGTCTGAATCACATGCCATATATGAATATTTGTAGAACAGTTCTTTTTAGACTGTGCTTATTGTCTTTGGAAGGTTGATTAGAAAAAAGAAGGGAACATGCCCGTGTAAATGTACAGTATAACCAATACCATGAGGGCTAATATGTAGAATACGGATTTCGATATTTTTATGTTAATTTGTGTGCTGAATTATGGACATTACAAAAAGATACCATATTTTATGTTTGCCTTGTTGACCTATTTGTCATCATTCCGATGATAAATCGCCAAAATAGGAAACGTGACTAGTGCGGCATGGCAGTATACACCTATTATCTAAACTGAGGGCATTGGTTACTTACTTAAGAAATTACAACTAGCTAGCCGTGGTTTATAGTCCAGTAATTTCCCGAGTCGCATGAACCAATCAAATCATCACCGAGGCGCAGATTTGATTGGTTCATGCGACGAGGGGAATTACTGGATAATGAACAACGGCTTGCTAGTTGTTATTTCTATTCTAATATTACTCTGCAAACGAGAATGTGCAGAGCTTAGCGGACTGGAAGTACACTAGAATGGCCGGAGCTTTTACACAAGGCGAGTTCTATAGTACATATAGGGAGAAAATCTCAAGTCATATTAGAATTGCATTTTACTCTTTTATTAGGTGGATTATTTTATATGACTTTTATTTTACCTATTATTTCTAGATGGACACTTACTTGTATTTTACCTATTTTCAGGTGGACACTTACGTGTATTTTACCTATTTTTAGATGGACACTTACTTGTATTTTGCCTTATTTTAGATAGACACTTGTATTTTACCTATTTTTAAATGGACAGTTACTTGTATTTTACATATTTTTAGATGGCCATTTTCTTGTATTTGACCTATGTTTAAGATGGTCACTTGCTTTTATTTTACCTTTTGTAGATGGCAACATTTAGATTCAGATTGATAATCTTATTAGTGATGAAACCTTTCTTCTTGGTCGTCATGGATCTTGAAATATGTAATATTCATTTTTTTTTGCCAGACGTGGGGTACGACCTCGAGATATTTTGCTCCACAAGCGAGTGTCTAACCAACTGATCAATCAGCAGAGAAGGTTGCAAAGTCGCTCAGTCTTGTCTCAATCATGAAGAAAAACGTCAAAATACCTTCTTACCTATACTATGTCTCATAGTGATGCAATTACCGCAGATATGCTAAAGATATTGATCAGTTCTTAAATGATGCTATTCAATTTGAAGACGCTTAACATTTATACCACTTGTTGAGTTTCACTTCTGGTCGACCAGGAGTTCCTGATGGCACATGTAGCCAAGTTCGATCAATTTCGGTTGATCGATTCTTCAATGAATTCAAAAATTTCTGTAATCCAAATTTCTTAAAATTTCTAAAACATGGTTCCTATAGCATTATATCCCACCCATCCTGCTACGTCTTTCGGTACGCTTTTTCGACATAACATCTTTCATACTCTTTTTGGCATATTACATTGTTTATATTTTAGGATCACTGACGAGGGTTAAGTAACCGAAACGTGGATGTCTGGTTCATACTGCAAATTCATCTGTTCTTAAATGATGCTATTGAATTTGAAGACGTTTAACATTTGTGCCTGTTTCAACTATGATCGTTTTACTATCTCCACTCATTTTTTGTTTTTCATCTTTGATTGCATATTCTGTACAAGGTGTTTCAATGAAATGTTGTGGGTACTGCAATCGAGTCTTGCTGAAGATCAATTTCTTGCTTAAATAATTGTCTGTCATAAATAAAGAATAAAAGGAGATGAGCTCAGACACTGCATTTTTATATTGTTTTCATTAACGGGTGTGAACATCGACGGCGGGTGCGTCTAGCCAACAGGGGATCCTTACTCCTCCCGGTTACTTGGTCCCACCTCTAGCTGCTTCCGTCGATGCTCGATTTGGTGCTCTATTGTGAGTGCTGTCGATATTACCGTCAGGATCTTCTTTAACTCATTTGTGTCACATTTATGCCCATTATCGTGTGTTTTGAATATTTTTTCCTTAACATAGATATAGACATAGATATAGACTTAGACACTACATGTATTTTTATATTGTTTTCATTTACGAGCGTGAACATCGATGGCGGTTGCGGCTAGCCAAAAGGGGATGCTTACTCCTCCCAGCACCTGGTCCAACCTCTAGCTTCCAAGGGGTCCGTCAATACTCGATTTTGTGCTCTATTATGAGTGCTGTTGCGATTATCGTCACGATCTTTTTTAACTCATTTGTGTCACACTTATGCCCTTGGCGGCTTGGATATTGTAAAAAAGTTCCCTGCGAGGGGTTTGACAGTATTGTCGCCATAGCACTTCCTATATAGACATAACCTCAGACACTGCATGTATTTTTATATTGTTTCATTTAAGTGCGTGAACATCGACGGCAGATGCGGCTAACCAACAAGGGATGCTTACTCCCGGACACCCGGTCCCACCTCTAGCTTCCTAAGGGTCCGTCGATACTCGATTTAGTGCTCTATTGTGAGTGCTAATAAGAATCTTCTTTAACTCATTTGCATCACACTTATGCCCTTTGCCATGTTGAGCTCGTAAAAAAATTCCCCGCGAGGGGTTTGACAGTGAGTGTTTTGAATATTTTCCCCTGACATTGTCGCTATAGCACTTTTATATAGACATAACCTCAGGCACTGCATGTATTTTTTATATTATTTTCATATACGTGCATAAACATCCACGGTGGTTGGGGCTAGCCAACAGGGGATGTTTACTCCTCCCGGGCACATGGTCCCACATCTAGCTTCCTAGGGGTCCATCGATGCTCGATTTGGTGCTTTATTGTGATTGCTGTTCAGATTATCGTCAGGATCTTCTTTAAGGTGGCTCCCTACTCGAACCGTTATAGGTTTTTCCTTATATGCAGCAATCTGCGTATAACGCTTTACAATGGCTGGTGAGGGACGAGCCAGCGCATTGAAAAACACAGACAGAGGATCTTAAAAACCAAAAGAAGCAAAAGATGGTGCAATCTATCAATGTCTACACCAATCACATAGTATAATTTCTTAGTTGAAAATGTGATGAAATGATAAGGGGTACCCTTATGTTTGTAGCCATATCTTGATCATTTATACAATCATATACATGTGTGGGATTTTTTCACCCTCTATATACATTATCGTATAAAATGATCCAATTTGAAGAAAATCCATCTGTTGTTTCTGGCACAAAAATGTGATATACTATGTATTATTTGTCGAAAATATGATAGCATTATAAGGGGGGTACCCCTATGTTTGGAGCCATCCTTTGATCATTTCAAAAATTGTGTACTTGTATGTGATTTTTTCTTCATCTACATACATAATTTTATGAAATATTACAAAATGAAAAAAAATTCATCTGTTTTTTTAATGCAAAAAGTTGGATTTAGTACATATTCTTGGTCAAAAATGTTATGAAATTATAAAGGGGTACCCTAATGTTTGGAGATATATCATACTTAGATTTATGTTACAATATCATTTTATGTGTTGTATTTCTTCTATATGACTTGTTATAATAAAATAAAACAAAACAAATAAACATATTCGTATCATCACTGAATTTGGAGGGTTCAAAAGCATATGATGGATATTTGATATTTCTCAATTTTTAAGTGTTAGGGTAACTTTCTTTAATGTACTGTATCTTTAATGAAAACATAATTACCTATCTATGTCTGTGTTCATTATGTGATTTTGACTATTATGTATAGAAAATAACCTTAAAATACAAAATTCATCTGTTAAATTCATGAGTAGGGACCCACCTTAACTCATTTCAGTTCAGTTGACTTATACACGTGTCTACATAAGTTCTTACCTATTTTCTGATCATGCAAATATTTTATTCCTTTCATCATATCACGGCACATATCTCTTCTGTTTACTCCTGGAAATGACTCATTCCCGTTGATAAAATCCTCTATCGTGCCAGCGCATAGCTCTAGTGCAAGATATACAAAATGTTCATCCTTTTCCTAAAGAGATATAAAGAAATATCAACCTTTTATTTGAGCAAAGGGCATAAAGGAAGCTATTGTTATAGCTCAATACTCGTAGATTTATCAATTTTCCGACTTTCCCAGAACCGCTGATAAGATGTTGATGAAACTCGGTATGTGGGAAGTACTTTTGGGGTATATTAGGGTGCGCAGTTGAAGTTCTATTAGAGCTTTACCAATGAGGAACGGTTGTCGTCCTTTGAACTTTATACCTACAAAAGACGACGTAAGGACGAAAAATGAGCGTTATTATGTCAAAAAAACTTGAAAAATGACGTAGTAGGAATGGTGGCATGTGATGCTACAGTACCCATGTTTTAAAAATCTCAAGAAAATTTGATAACATAAACTTTCGAATGCGTTGAAGAAACGATAAACCGAAGTTGATCGAACTTGGCTACATAGGCTCTCTTGGACACTTCTTGTCCACCAGCAGCGACACTCACTAAGTTATACAAATGTTAAACATCTTCAAATTCAATATCATCATTTAAGTACAGATAAAGTTTCAGGACTGATCAGATATGCTAAAGGGTTAAATCATAGAACGCCCTATAGGATCGATCCCCTCTGGAAAAAATATATATATCTTTCCATCTTAGTTGATATGATTTTCAAGGGGAGGGGGGTGTTACCCCCTACATATTACAATTTCACAAGTTCGCTGTAATTCTTTAATCCAATTTTCCATCTTAGTTGGTATGATTTTCAGGGGGAGGGGTTGTTACCCTCTACATATTACATATTACAAGTTCGCTGTAATTCTTTAATCGAAATTGAGGATTGTTCTATGGCTCAGCCGGACAAAGCCAACCCAAACGAAAAAAAATAGCCTAACAACTCGTATAAACAGATCATACACAAACCATGGTTTTGATGCGAGTTTCCCGGTTGAAATTTCACATGCAAATGAGCTAACGGATCGTATAATTAAATTTGCATATTGGTGGATCGCATGAAAACCTTAAATGTATGTTATGATCCAAGTACGATCCATTGAAAACAACTCGTATACAGCTCATATGATTCTTCTACGATCCATGGTTTTGATGCGAGTTTCCCGGTTGAAATTTCACATGCAATTGGATATCAACAAATCGTATGAAAACTGCAAGTTTGTGAACATGAAGATGTACAATCCAAGTATGATCAATTTAGAAACATCTCGCATCAAAACCACAAAACAACTCACAACCAAACCACCTAACAACTCACAACCAAACCACCCAACAACTCACAACCAAACCACCCAACAACTCACAACCAAACCACCTAACAACTGCATGAAAATCATATGATCCAGATATGATCCATTATCTATATTAATAAGAACTTGCATTAAAACCTTGTATACATACATGTATTGTCTCAAATTTTTAGGTCATCATCACATGCATGTACCGGTACACATGTTACATATTAAGTGAATATAATACGAAACGATATTAATTTGCAACAACATTCATTTTTCCGTATATATACACATTTACGTATTGAAATCAAAATAAACTTTTATTTCATTTCATATAAATGCATTTTAATCCTTTTTTCCAATTGACATTAATAAAATAAATAATTTTCTAATACATGTATAATCAAGGAAATCTATACTATTAATTACAAACATGATCATGATGATGCGTCAAAATTTTAACAATAGAACATACATGCGTGTATTTCGATATTAATAATACAATGTACAATGTAATATATTGTTTCAAGAGCTTATCGTATACATATTCATATTGGAAATTAAACTAAGAGGTGTGTCACCTGTACCGTAGTATGCTTAACAATGTGACCTTGAAGGTGACTTTGAAAGTTCATTAGTCGTTTTACAATCATTGCAAGCTTTATATGGTAGAATTATAATGTATATCAATTAAGTTATAGCCATTTTTTGTGTGAAAAACCAATTACCAGACAGTTGGACGGACAAACAGATCCCTACTACATGTATGTTGATCTCGAATTGTAGGCGACATAAAATTTTAAGTTTCAAAGCAAGTAAAACAATTTTCACATGTTACATACACTTTCAAGCAAAGTTATTATGTATATATACATTGTATTCAGAGTGTACCAATACATGTACAATGATTATTGATACAAAATATGTGAAACCTTTCAAAACATTGAAATCACATCTTTTATAAATTTAAGATTTTCAAGTCATTGTAAGTTACATGTACATGATGTAGTTGCATTAACATATAATAGTACAGGTGAATAGTGAATCTTTACTTGACTCAACCCTATTCATCAAGTTACATGAACATGCATTTAATTGTACAATGTAAATTATTACAAAGTAAACAAATAAAACATTGAAAAAGTGGAACATAATTTTCTGCACGTTGTAACATCTGCTAGGAATATGTACACACATATATGGTTTGTGCATCGACTGCCACAATGGGTAGAAGGCCTTATCTATATATGTAGTTACTCCATAACGTCTTAAATAACAGAACTGCAAACTCTAAAGAGCTTTATCCGTGGCCACATAATCAGTCCCGTTTAGCACAAAGTGACTGTACATTCTGATTCATCCCTCGTCAATATCACAGACTCACTATATGTATTTCCTGTAACAAATTCACGGTTAAAGTAAAATCAAACTTCATATTTTTTTTTAATAAAGTGTTATTATGGTCATAGGCTCATACTACATTGTACAGGTATGTAAAAATCATGGTCTGTCAATTTTATGATCAAATACATGTAGTTAGTGGTACACGTATAACTATAAGCTAAATATAGCGTTAATCTAGCTTCCGATTGAGAACTGACAGTAGCATTCATTACAATCGTTTGTTTACTGGACAGGTCCGATATATTTTGCCTATTTGTAGCATATGCATAATGCACATATACCTACTTAGATGCAGTTCCTAAATGCAGGAGTTCAGCTTCCTCCTCTATATTTGGACCCTGGCATGCTCTCTAGTGAATTTGTATGTGACAAGCTCGCAGAGCACATGTGTACATGTCATGCAGTGCATGGCACATACAATGTATGCTGTGAATAGGCAAAACGCATCGGACCTGTTTTATATAATTAGATTTACATTGAGATGCCTGATTATTCATATCATTTACTACATGTATTCTTCAACCAAATGGCCAATGCATCTCCACATATATATTTGTATGAATGTTTGTCGCACACTGTTTTACATGTACAGTGCAGAGTTCCTGAAAAGTGACGGTTATATCGGATTTGCCAATAAGAAATTGTGTTGTATGAAAAAAACTCACTTTTATATGTGAGCATAGTATTTGACTTACAGACATAAAACTTACACTGTTAGTTACAGGCCTTTATCAGATTTTGCCCTAAAATGGCTACATTGTAATCAGAAAATATTACGACATATCGAATTGAGTAAAAACTACTATTTTCTGATTTCTGAAGTGAGGTTATTTGTTCTAAATATGTAGCAGTATTACCTCAAACTCAATTTAAACATCAGGGCCAGGTTGAACTTGCTTCAAGGAAAGAAATCCATCTCAATTCTAAGCCGTTAAAGCTCTACGTACACATTTGGACCTCCCATGCAGACACTAGAATTGGCTGACCAATGATTACCTGTAAATAAAATATTAGACATTATAATGCATGTCATCACTTACAAAATGGAAATTTCAATCATGAATGTGTATATTCATCTCGATGCAAAACAGATTTGAAGTGCACAATAAATTGTTAGTAAAGAGAATTTCTTAAATTAGCTTGAATTTCCTCTATCTCTTGAATGTTCTCGTACTGTTTACATACCTTTCCGTCGACGTGATTCTGAAACCATCTTAGGACAATAGGCCTTAAATACGTTTGATTCGTGTTCCAGTTGGACTAACAGATTAACGTACACCTACTCTTTAAAAGATCTTTTCCGTCTCGTTCCGATCGAACTGGGCGGCTGAGATTTTCATTCGAAATTTCACAGATTTTCATTGGCCGAGAAAAATAAATCGTCTCGAACAACTCGTCCACCTTCTGTTTCGTACTTTTCAGTCTCCGACGCAGCATGTTATGAACAGTTCAAGCAGGGTTTCTTGTTGTTGTTTAAGTACATATCCTTATTTTATTTTGTTTTTAGCGACGACTGAATAAGATGCTTAAGATATTGCATTCACATATTTGATGTTTATGCACTTTTAATTATTTCTTTCCCCCCCCCCCCCCCTTTTTTTTTGCTCGTCATTTTGAAGCTCCATAAAATTCGGGGCCCTCAATTCAAGACTTCTAAACATGATTTATATGGTAAATGCTGTTATCATAAACGTTTGAAATAAAGCTTTATTAATACTACGTTTTTGTACTAAATGGTATTGCATTGAGGATCTAAATCTATCTAAGATAAAGATTTCAAGAAGAAGTTTTTTTAATTGGAGTGTGGCCGGGGCGTTCCACTCCATCATTAAGGAACATTCATTCATTCATTCATTCGTTCATTTATTCATTCGTTCGTTCATTCATTCATTCATTCATTCATTCATTCATTCATTCATTCATATCAGGGTTTCAACCTAAGTATGATAAAGTAGCACTGCTCAAAAAGACAAAGTAAACAAATCACTCCAAACTCAGTCTGTTAGGCCCACAAAGTTAACAAACCACACAAAACTTATATACGCAGTTCGAACTAAGATAGCAAATCGTATATAACTCACTTCGTTTGGTCCACAAAGTCAACAAACCACATAGAATTCATACAAACAATTAGAAGTTAATGAACCATACATAACTCATTCTTTCTATTTGACGAAGATAACAAACCACTAGCAACTCATACTAAACTCTCAATCGACTCTCATTTAAGAAGCAACTCGCATCAGGATCATATGACCTTATATGTAATCCAATGGTCTGGATATGAGTTGATAAATGGAACATATAAAAACCATTGTAATAACCCATGGATCTGATGGTTTTGTATGAGTTACCTATAAGTTACATGTGGTTTGTTAAGAATTTTTTTCGTTTGGGAAAGTGCGGCGGTATCCATTCACTCTTTCCTTTGGTATAAAACTTCCAATTTGACATCTTACGAGACATATACTGAACTGATTAAAGTTATATACTAAGTCTGCATTTTCTAACTTTCATTTTTAAAGCAGGAATCGGATTTCATGACGCGTTTTCAAATTTTATCAATGTCATCGACTCACAGATTTGTTTAAATTCTGTATAACGTTTGCAAAAGCGCATTTACAATTACATGTACTTTACACGAGACTGGTGATAAATGGGTAAAATCCCATTTGTACGGACATATTTTCACTAAGTCCGGAGTTCCTCTTCCTGAACCTGATTGATATATATATCACAGTACTTGGATACTTGATCCGTCATACGTCTGCGGATCTTCTCCCATTTTAAGTTTGAACCCTCCCTGTATATTTTCTGGGGCTGAATTTGGCAAAAGGTAAATATTTCCTCTTATTTCCTGTAATACAGCAGGCCAGTTGGACAGATTTCTCACGTAGCATCATAAAACAACCAATATTTCATCTTTCGAAACAGGTACGTGCCTTAGTCTCGCCATTAATTTTAGTTTTCGGGATAGCATACCTATATCCTATATTTGCACGGGTGAAATGAAGTGTAACATATATACAGACTGGTAAATATTTAAGGAAAAGGAAAATAGATAATTGTTTAGCAGTGCTAAAACCTTTGCCAAAAGAAAGAAGAAAAAGAATAAAAAACACAAAAATTTGAATACTATAGCCCCCCCCCCCCCTTCCGAGAAAAAAAATCTAAACAAAACCAAAAAGGATCACTGGAGATGCCTGTTGTCACATTTTATTATCATGTTAATGTTTAATCATGCAGTTTTCTAGATATAGAGTAGCTTTCTTTCTGAAAACTAATTTAGCTTATTTAATGTTAAACGTCTTCAAATTCAATAGCATCATTTAAGACCAGACAAATTTTCAGCATGGACCAGACATGCACGTTTCGGGTACTCAACCCTTGTCAGTGATCCTCAATCTAAACTATGTAATTTTGTCAAAAAGTGTGAAAATAATTATGTCCAAAAATGTACCGAAAAATGTAGCATAATAGGTGGGATATGATGCTACAGGACCCACGTTTTAGAAATTTCATGTTTGATTATTGACATGTCCTTTCCATTGAGAATTTCTTCACATTTGGACACTCCTACAAAACATCACAGATAAAAATGCATTCAGGGAACAACGGAGATACCCGGAAATGCGCGATTAAAAAACTAAAAGCCAGTCGTGCATTATCGGGCCTCTCCGTTCGGAAAAGTCCACGGAAAGGCCCGAAATTTAAATTTAGCAGTAAGCGTACATTTTAAGAGTCCTCTCCATTGTAGAGATTACCAAACAGTGCTGATGATTGGGGACTTATTTCTCCCCTTTATGAATCAACAGCACTTAATAGATTAGAATATAATAGATTGCTGCTTACATTTATTTGGCTGCGATTGTACCCAACATTGTCAATATTGTCTATAATTTTTGATACACCTATGACAATATCAAGGGCTGTCGATGACATTTGAATCAACAGCACTTAATAGATTAGAATAGAATAGATTGCTGCTTACATTTATTTGGCTGCGATTGTACCCAACATTGTCAATATTGTCTATAATTTTTGATACACCTATGACAACATCAAGGGCTGTCAATGACATTTGAATCAACAGCACTTAATAGATTAGAATAGAATAGATTGCTGCTTACATTTATTTGGCTGCGATTTTACCCAACATTGTCAATATTGTCTATAATTTTTGATACACCTATGACAATATCAAGGGCTGTCGATGACATCTGAATCAACAGCACTTAATAGATTAGAATAGAATAGATTGCTGCTTACATTTATTTGGCTGCGATTTTACCCAACATTGACAATATGATCTATAATTTTTGATACACCTCCTATGACAATATCAAGGGCTGTCGATGACATTTGAATCAACAGTACTTAATAGATTAGAATAGAATAGATTGCTGCTTACATTTATTTGGCTGCGATTTTACCCAACATTGTCAATATTGTCTATAATTTTTGATACACCTATGACAATATCAAGGGCTGTCGATGACATTTGAATCAACAGTACTTAATAGATTAGAATAGAATAGATTGCTGCTTACATTTATTTGGCTGCGATTTTACCCAACATTGTAAATGTTGTCTATAATTTTGATACACCTCCTATGACAATATCAAGGGCTGTCGATGACATTTGGGTGGGGCTTTTGGCACGCCTTCACACCCAAAATGGGATGGTCCTCTGTATGGGAGTGGCGTAAAAAAATATGGCACATGGCCTGAGATGCCGTATGTTGTTGGTGCTATCTGTCTTTATTTTACATGAAAGGGAAAAAGACCCCAATCATCAACATTGTTTTGGTAATCTCTCTTCTTTTGTTATGTTTTTTTTTTCAGTTCAAAGGTAAGAAATGGAGAATGTCACCATTCCACTAAACAATTTCATACATATGTATATAATAATGAACCTGCGTGTTTCGGAAGAAGAAAATGATGTCGATATTTTATGCTTTTTACTGCTAATTCAGCAATGTATAGATATTTTGTGCAATGTCAGACTTCCGTATCTGCTCTCTGTTCCGGTTACCTTAAGACCAGTTGACTTTGACAGTTTGATATGGGAGGGGAGAGATGTCAAACCATTCTCGCATATCACAGGGATCAGTTTTGGTACATGACCTCATAAACACCAAAAACATTGAGGGAAGTTTCTCCGCACCTAAATGTCCGAAGGAATTGCCGATTGAGACCTCAGAATAGACTAATTTGGCTGCAATTGTATGTAACATAATCAATGTTGTCTCTAATTTTTGATTTACCTCCTATGACAATATCTAGGTTTGTCGATGACACTTGGGCGGCGCTATGGCACACCAAAAATAGGATGGCCCTTTGCAAGGGAGTGACCTTAAAATATGGCACATGGCCTGAGATACCACATGTTGTTGGTGCTATAGGCGGCACTTGAAACCTTGAAATTGTCGAACAGTTGTACTATTCCGAACATCGACAATTTCATTGCTTTCACACACAGGTATACAATTTGTAAATATACTTTTTGAATTGAAAATAATGTCATGTTGACCAAATTCTATGTCAAGACATAGATTGTTGCGATTGTTTCTATGTAAACGTCTTCAAATTGAAAAGCATCATTTAAGAACAGAAAAATTGGCAACGTGGACCAGACATGCACGTACTTAACCCTCATCAGTGATCCTAAATCTAAACAATGTAATATGCCAAAAAAGAATGAAAGTTACTATGTCGAAAAAGTGTACCGAAAGACGAAGCAGGATGGGTGGGATATGATGCTACAGGACCAACTTTTTAGAAATTTCAAGAAATTTTGATAACAGAAATTTAGAATGCGTTGAAGAAACGATCAACCGAAATTGATCGAACTTGGCTACATGTGCCCTCGGGGACTCCTGGTCCATTCATCTGTTCATCTGTTTCTCAAAAGAAAAAAAAAAAACGAATTTCTATCCGATTGTTGATTGTTGCGATTGTTTCTATTTCATCTGTTTCTCAAAAGAAAAAAAAAAAAAACGAATTTCTATTATCGACAACTCAAAAATTATCTGTTTATTTCGGTTTTTATGGTCATCAAAATTGTGCTGTGACTTTCCCGACATTGGACCAAGTTCACAATTGGATTTTCCGAATTATGCCCGTTAATTAGCAGACACTATCTACCCTTGTCTAGGTCAAATGCTATTGAGATGGACTTCGACAAAAAGAGAGATATCGACGCAAGTTCAATAGATTTTTGAAAAGGTGTCATGTTTATGTTAAACTATTTATCAATTTGCTTGGCATTGCAACCGTAAGGGTTTTTATACATTGTACATACTGTTAAGGGAATATAAATCGCCTCGAACAATCATTGAGTGCTGCAGTCAGTATTAAAAAAAACCTGAAAAAATTCATATACGAGTATAGTTAGATCTATATGAATTCGTCTCAATAGAGTCTTGTTTAAGTCTTTATAAGATATATCCTGTTTTTATTCACCGCCCCTTATGTTTGGTGAGTTTCGTCGCGTTTTATTCGAACGTACTTCGTCGGCCAACAACCGTCTCTTATATGTAAAGCTCAATTATACAAGTTTCAGTGACCAAACTACGGTAGATCATGTTTGTTTATTTTTATCTATTGTGCCTATTTTATTTTGTGCGGCACCGCTCAAATTTTTCGAAATGGTGCCACCTATGATAGAACACTTGGATTCTGTGGAGATTATTCAAGTTATTATTGTCTATCATATTTCAATAATGTGATAGCATAGTTCTCGTTGTTCAAGAATGATTATTGCATCTTTTTTATGTTGGGCTAGTCAACCAGGGGATTTTTACTCCTCCCGGGCACCTAGCTCAACCTCTAGCTTGCAAGGGGTCCATGGATGCATAACTTGGTGCTCTATTGTTAGTGCTGTTGAGATTGTCGTCAGGATCTTCTTTATTTCATTTTTTAAATGATGCTATTGAATTTTAAGACGTTTAACATTCATTCATGTTGGGCACCTCCTCCTCGTTTTGACAATTTTACCACAAAAAGCGGGAAATGTTTTTGCCTTTTCTTCTAGACTTTGAGATTGGGTATTTCTTTGATGTTTATTTCATATGCCGATCCGTCCTTAGGGGATGTTATATACAAAAAAATAGATCCAGGGGTTTGTCTCCATAGATTTATAAAAAAGATGCAACGTTTGAAAATCTGGATTATTTATCAAATATCACGAAGTTGACCGAGGTAACATGACTTCGAAAAGGTCGGATCAACACGTATTGATGGCTTCATCCAGTGCCAATGCACTCAAAGTGATATGTAGCTTGATAGAAAATAAATATTTAGTCATTTGAAACCACATTCTGTTGCAATAAGATTTCGAAAGAAATTATTATACACGAGTGAAAAATTACTTGTTTCATCATAATAGCAAAGCAAACTTACTTGGAAGTAATATTTCACTATGTTGTCATGTGTATGGGTTTTCAGTAGAACTTCTATTTCTGCCTCTAATGAGATGTCGGATCCTTTTTCATCCCTTTGGATTCGCTTTACCGCAACATCCATGTCATTAAATTTTCCCCTAAGTAACACAATTGTTAAACTTCTTTAATTTTCAATGATATAATTTATGAACAGATACATTTGCAGCATAGACCAGATATGCACGTTTCGGGTACTTAACCCTCGTCAGTAATCCTCAAACTAGACAATGCAATATGACAAAAGAGAGTAATATTTATTATGTCCAAAAATTTATCGGAAGATGCAACAGGATGGGTGGGATATGATGTTACAGGACCCTATTTTTAGAAATTTCAAGAAATTTTGACAACAGAAATTTTCGAATGCGTTGAAGAAATCAGCACTTTAAATCGGAATGACACAATGAATGAAGAAGTGAAAATGAAATACTTATTTAGGAACATTATTAATGTATACTGCTTTAATGAAACAGATCACAACTAAGATAACTGCAATGTCAACAGCGGAAGACACACGTATGATTTAAGGAAAAAATGAAACAGTACAAACTACATGGACAAACATGAAATTTCAACACTGGTGTTCTTCCATGCTTGTATCCTACTGTGCATCGTATCCTATAGTGTCATGAATGCTCGAAAAAATATATTTTGATATTGTTAAAGTTTATACCTTAATAAGACAAATATCTTAAATTCAAAATAAAATTACAAGGTTCGGTACAATATTGTGGATAGAAACGATATAACTTTTTTTAGTTAGACAAATACGGGATAAGTTAATTAAGATAACTAATTCAGCGTTCAAATGTTTATTATATTCTTAAAAGATGACTTGCATTATGAGTTATCGAAAAATAATAAATTGACATGAATAAGATACTTCAAATATATGATGTCGATGTACACGTTTATGAATTGCAAATTCACCAAATCCAATTCATGAATTCACTGATGTAGTAATTTAACAAGTACCTATATGATATTTTAACAAGTACTTATATAGTATTTTAACAAGTACCTACAATGTATATAATATTTTAACAAGTGCCTATATAGTATTTAAACAAGTACCTATATAGTATTTTAACAAGTACCTATATACCCTCGTGCCGGCTGAACCCTCCGTTATCAGATCTTTGTTTTTGAATTCAATCAGTCGAGATCGTTTGCCTCTGTTTTGAGCTAAAAAAAAACATTATATCATTAGTATTAATGGAAACATAATGGAAAATTATCTATAATTTGCGAGTTTATGTCATCTTATTTCATATAAGTAAATAAATAAAAAGGAAAGGAGTATTTTATTTCCTATTCAGATCTGTCTGTCTAGCTTGCTAGAGGTCCGCCCGTGTTCAATTTGGTGGTCTATTGTGAGTTAAAGAAGATCCTGACAACAATCTCAACAGCACTCACAATAGAGCGCAAAATTAAACATGGACGGCCCCTAGCAAGCTAGAGGTGGGACCAGGTGCCCGGGAGGAGTAAGCATCCTCTGTTGGCTAGCCGCACCAGCCGTCGATGTTAATGAAGCATGGAAATGAAAACATATAAAATTCATGCACTGTCTGACGTTATGTCTACATGTATATAGAAAGTGCTTTGGCGACAATGTCAGGGAAGTATATTCAAAACACTTACTGTCAAACCCCTCGCGGGGAACTTTTTTACGAGCTCATTTTTGTGAGTGCTGTTGAGAATATCATCAGGATATTCTTTAACTCATTCGAAAGTGCATTTAAACATTTATCAGTCGGTCCGTCTCTAATGGTTTGGTCGTGTTTTTAGCACAATATACATTCTATGTTATGTTACCTTTTGCCCATTTTTGCCAGTTTTCAAAGCGCTCCAACGTAATGTTGACCGTTTCAAGGCTGCAAAGTCTTTGATAAACATCTTGTCCATCTACAAGTCCAAAATCATTCTTCACTCGTCTCGCTAAGTCTTTATATTGCCCATATTTCTCTTTATATTCCTTCTTTGGTAAAGATGTTTCATCCGCATTTCGCTTTACGTACTCATTCAATAGTCGTATTCTTTCTAACTCATCACCAAAAGTAAAGTGATTCCCAGAGGGTTCATTGCCCCATCCTTTAGTGGGCAAAAGATTTGCTGCAAATTTGACCTTTGCGCTGAGATTTTGTAAAATTTTATAAATAAGCGAAATGTCAAGCTTTTCAAGATCTCTACTTTTTATCTTCTTTATTTCGTCGTCATTAAAATTAGACAAAAGTGAATATGAAGAAAGGGTTTCCACTATATCCATATCAGATATGAAATGTTCTAAAATACATTTTGAAATGTATCTGCCCGTTCCATTCAATCCTTGTAGAAACCTGGAGTAGTTGTTTCTTTCTACTTGTGACATAGGCATCCCCTCTTCATCTGGGTCTTCTGAGAAACCTTAAAATAATATCACGAAAGTAACAAATCAAAGTTACCATAAGGTTAATTCTGAACATGTGCAAAATAGAATTCATTCAAATTATTTTAAAATTGTGTATGTTGTAGTTTATGTCTTTTTTTATACAATAATGCATAGATTTATACAATAATGCATACATTTATACAATAATGCATAGATTGATAGATTTATACAAAAATATATAGATACAATAATGTTCAGATTGTCGTCAGGATCTTTCTTATCTCGTAGAATAACGAATAAGTACCGCTCAG
The DNA here is from genome assembly GCA_033119305.1 of Pinctada imbricata. Taxonomy (NCBI): domain Eukaryota; kingdom Metazoa; phylum Mollusca; class Bivalvia; order Pterioida; family Pteriidae; genus Pinctada; species Pinctada imbricata. Next base: position 20,859,693 of record VSWD01000002.1, read on the forward strand.
ATGTTATTCCGGGAAGCGTAAATAATATCCACCCAAGGCAAATAATAATGAAATCAGCTATTAAATTTTTAAAGCAAAATACTTAAGGCTTCTGGTTCTGCTCATTCTTTTTAATTTATGCTACTTAATCAATCCTACAGGGAATTTGAAGCCGCGCATTCTTTACAAAATAGATGTGTTAAACTTTGCCACTTAAATGAATTTTTGCTTTTCCGAAAAATCACTTTGGCTTTAATAACACTGATGAAGATTAACTAGCCGAAACACGTCTTGTCTGTTGCATTTAAAGTGAATGGTATTCTGTTCAAGAAGGTTGAGAGTTGGAACACTTAAATTTGCTTGTCAAACTTCATGAACGCCTAGTTAGAGCGGATACAAAGTATACAAAACCGTAGTAAAATAGATCCGTGAAGTCATCATCTTTGACAGTAGCGATAATATGAAAAAATAAAAAATATAGATTTGTTTGGTATTAACATGTATGTTGTTACTATATTTTGTAAATTTACATGTACGTTGTTACTATATTTTGTAAATTTACATGTATGTTGTTACTATATTTTGTAAGTTTACATGTATGTTGTTACTATATTTTGTAAGTTTACATGTATGTTGTTAGTATAATTCATTTTCTACTGATAGATGTTGTCTATTCATTATTATACAGTTAGAGTATACTATTGAGGGAGTTAGCATGATTCTGGTTTCCCGAGACTACACTTTTTTTCCGAGGCGAAGCCCCTCAATGGTATACTTTACCGTCACGCGCTTTAGCTCCACCCCATTACGACGTCACGCGCTGTAGCTCCGCCCAATTTGGAAGCTATTCACCTAGGGAAATAGGCTTCTAAACTAACGGACCCTTTGCAGGGAAAGAGACTCACATCCGAGTTACAGCTAGTTTTAATGAGTATCTTTTATATAGGAAAAACTAGTACAGGTATAATAATAATTTATGTCGTTACTATAATGTATGTATTTCCTACCTTGGATCTCCCGTATTATCTCATCGTGTGGTTCTAGTTCAGCCAGTTGTTCATTCACTTCATTTTGTTCCTGCATGTCTCTGTTCAAATCATTCCAGGCCTTCGACCGTTTTTGTTTCAATTTTTTCAAACATCCACCCATACTGATGACGTCATTATAGGCCTAGAAAAGTTATATTTTCATGAAAGCAATGAGAAAATTGAATAATAAAATTGTAGCCTTTTCAGTTCTTATTAACATATTGCCGATATGCTGCTGAATTCAAATTATCTGTACAACGTTATACAAACAAGTTACAGAACATAGATATGTACATATCTCTTTTGCTTGATGAGATTATTGAAGCGGAAAAAAGAATTTCCGGAGCAGACCCTAGATGACACAACTTTTTTTCAAAGTCACTAAAATCGGGAAGATACTTCTGGGCAAGTTGAAATGTTTTTATCCCCTCGAGAAACTTCGTTGCCGAAGGGATTTATAAAATATGTCGTCCCTTTATACATGGACAGGGAAATCCAACCAAAGTATCAAAGATTTGTTAGTTCATGACGAGGCTTGCAAAGTGATTTTTTTCTCTCACCAATAAATCACAGAAAATAATACAAATTTGGTGACCATGAACATTTAAAATTGAAGCGTAACTTTAATAGGAAATTCAAAGGATAAAAAATAATTTTCCTATGTGTGATCAGGGACAAAGCAATTTAACCCTCGTATCCAGGATTTACGAGGTTGCCAATGTTGATTTTTATTTTCATCCTATTTCTGACGCCATTCGTATCGTAAGTGTAACGCATATGAAAGTGAAATCTTACCCAACAGGTGTAGGACTAAGATATCCAACAATTTTATTGGTTTTCTGTACAGTGGGACAATTGTTATGTCATCAAATTCAATACCATTATTCAAGTACAGATAAATTTTCAGCATAGACAAGACATGCGCATTTCGGGTACTTAGACGGCGTCAATGATCCTCAATCTAAAAAAGTGTTATATGGTCTAAGAGTAAGAAAATTATTATGTCTAAAAATGTACCGAAAAAGTTAGCAGGATGGGTGGGATATGATGCTACAGAAATAATAGAAATATCACCGGGTGTGATCACTGACAAGGAAACCAAACCCGGATGTCTGGAATAAGCATGTCACATGATGAGTAATGACCAAGAAAAAAATGGACAAGAGGGTGGGATTTCCATGTCAAACATAACATTCTATAATTGATTTTTTCCCTATGTTTAAACAACGTCTAAAATTATAGTCATAAAAGGAAGAAATCTCTAATAACACTCGGTTGCAGCACCAACAGCAAACCTCAAAATGCCCACTGCAAAAACACAAAGCAGACACGCACAGAATGAGACGGAAATGGTACAATGAACGCCAAATTACATAGAAACATCAAACATAAATTGATACACATAAAACAACGAGACCAATGGGCAATCGGTGCCGACTTAAGACGGCCATCTGTCACGTCAGTAGCAGACGGTGTGGTTATCCTGGCGCACAACCCTTACACTGTTCCGATTACCCAGTGGTCTCGAAGAACGTACAGTTGTGGTGTAAAACAAAACACATTTCTGGATGCTTTGATTGCGACTAAACCGGCCAAGCACGTCAATCGTTCATGGCGTCATAGTGTCAGGTTTGGCCCTTCTCAACGTCATCCAACTTTGATATATTTTAACTTTGAGTGGACTCAACAATCAAATCAACTACATAGAAAGATGCATTTATTATTCCTCAACAATACATTATTTCTCTAAAGAATCTATTAAGAAAAAATCAAAATATTACAATGCACGCAGGATAAATTACGATATGATTGACAAAAAACAACGTTGTATGGGCTGTAGGCTAAACTTTGGAGTTTGACCTCATTTCGAAAATAAAATATCTAAATAGTTCATACATTAAAGTCAATGTTTGGTTTTTATGTGAGACAAAATCATTAACAGGACTTTTCACGACTTTGTTTAATAAACAATCTTCTAAAATATTCTGGTTTGAATAAAGTAATGTGCGCCTTCTTGTTAAGGAACACAATCAAAAGATACACTTTACAAATATTGAATTTCTAATTGTCCATGCTGCAAATTTATCTGTTCTTAAATGATTCTATTGAATTTGAAGACGTTTAACATTGTTAGGCCCAATGTTTAAATAACATATGATTATTATCAATACTAGTCATATTACATCATGCTTGTATTGCGGAAATGCATTAATATCATATTCCAACCAGCACTTTCGATGTACGAGGAAGTAAACTTAATCTATCGAATTTATATAAAACTTACAAACTATATATATATATATAATTTACTTGAATTGATGTTGATAATCAGGCTTTAAAATTAAAATTTAGTATCATCACACTGGTAAAGGGCTTCAGCACAGGTTGATAATGTTTGATGAGGTTAAACAATACTAACAATCCCGGTTACGCACAAACAAGGCCGAAAGATACAACTGCGATGTGATAAGTTTGATTTTTTACATATTATTTCGTAATATGAAGACCCCAAAGCCACCACGGAACCCATGATATATTAACATTACCAGTAACATTGATACAAACAACATCAAACACCCAGCATTAATGCATTGTTGAGCAAAGCCGTGCACAGTGTACTTGGTCGAACAA
>VSWD01000002.1:20863830-20987763 GCA_033119305.1 Pinctada imbricata
ATTATCTGTTATCGTTTCGTTCTTGGTCGGTTCAGCGATTTAAACATTCTTTTTAGGGAACCTATCGTTAAGCATTGACAAGAGAGTATCGAAACAAGAGAAGTAGCTCCAGCAAAAGCGCAAGAATTGTCGAAAGCGCAACGGACAATTCTCCCATTTGCCCTCATGTGGGATAGAGTTTGCCCATAGCGACGCGTCATGTAGGGTCACTGTATCCCACATGTACCTTGCGTGACTTTTGACGTCGGCCGTATAGGCCGTATCCATATTGTGACGTCGTTGTTATCCATTGTGACGTCATGGTTTTTGCACCTAAAGCGGCGACCTCTCAACAAAAACGTCGTTTTAAAACACCTTTTTTTTAACATTCTAATTCTTATTAAACCGATTAAGACTAAGGACTACGGTTTATTCTTTTAGAATGAAACATTTTTGAGGGCGCTGAAAACGAATATTCCTTCATTTTTCGAATTCTATAAAGTTGACGATTTCATGATTTCATGGAATTTCAAGAAAGGCCCCTAGAAATGGGAGAAAAACGATCAACCATATGCAAGCCTCGTTCCCTGACCAGAAACCAGACCCCTCGGGTGGGCTTTCTTCATCCCACATGACAGCATATGTTTGATAGTTATAGTCTCAATCCGGAATGCGGAATTCGCCTCTAAAAATCGGAACATTTTATCTAAAATCGGACCGGTTGGCAGGTATGTTATAGTGATAAGGTTATCAAACACAACATTTGAGCGTCTTTCCAGTTTTCTGGTAGCCAGAAAATTGGGAGTGTTGAGCGCATGTAATCAGGATAACCACATCATTTGCTACTGGCCTGGCTGATGACCATCCGGAGTTGGCACCGATTACCCATTGGTCTTGTTGGTTTATGTGTATTCTTTTGTGTTTCAAATTTCTTGTCCTTCTGGGGTCTCTTGCTGTTTGCGTCTTCATTGTGTTCTCACTTTTGGTGTTTTGTTGTTTTGCCTTTGGAGTTCTGCAAAAGAGCAAAACCCAAAAACAACCAATGCAAAAGCGTAGAGCAGACACGCACAGTAAGAGACGTAAAAGGGAAAGAAACACCAAATCATACCATAGAGACATCAAAAACAAAGGACAACATATCAACCAACGAGACCAATTGGCAATAGGTGTCGACTTAGAACGGTCATCTGCCACGCAATCTCAGGATTACGTGCGCACAACCCTCCCACTTTTCCGATTTCACAGAGGTCACGAAAAACTCACAATTATGGCACAATTTATCAATTGTAAAATAACCTCCTCACTGTAAGATGATCACACAAACAGACAGCATGACACAGGGCCCAAGAAACATATAGATATGTGAATGAATATAAAAACAGAGGGCGTACGAAAAACAGTCCGTTCTCTGCACGTGCAAGGATAGTTTCTATCTAGACGATTAGTAACATTTTGATAATTTACCTTTTGTGACCTTCCTCGAATTTGATTGACTTTCTTTCCTTTTTCTTTTCCTGCTTGGATCATCTGTAAAAAAAAACCAGAAAAAATTACAGAAAGGGGGATCGGTAGTTGATATTAACAAATACAATGAAACTGTCCGCAAAATAAAAACAAATATTAGATGAATATGCATTACATGCATGAGTAGACCGGCTCAGTCAGTCAGCTGTTCTGATAGGCAACTTTTAAAAGAAGAAGAATTGGGTTTCCATTAGAATGTAAATAACTAACTTAGGCCCTTGTGTTTTGCTGTCTTGTTTATGTGATCATCTTACAGTGAGTATGTTATTAAACAATACATTTGAGCGTCTTTCCAGTTTTTTTTTCGAGTTTTCTGGGTAGCCAGAAAAGTGGGAGTGTTGAGCGCATGTAATGAGGATAACCACATCATTTGCTACTGGCCTGGCTGATGACCACCCGGAGTCGGCACCGATTACCCATTGGTCTTGTTGGTTTATGTGTATTCTTTTGTGTTTCAAATTTCTTGTCCTTCTGGGGTCTCTTGCTGTTTGCGTCTTCATTGTGTTCTCACTTTTGGTGTTTTGTTGTTTTGTCACGGGAGTTCTGCAACAGAGTTACCGATTCCTATCTTTCACTTTTGTCTCGTGGTTCGACAGCTATTGTAAAAATGAAAGGAGATCTGCAACAACATTCGGTTGCAACACCCACAGCAAAACTCAACAACATCCAATGCAAAAGCGTAAAGCAGACACGCACAGTAAGAGACGTAAAAGGGAAAGAAACACTAAATCATACCATAGAGACATCAAACACAAAGGACAACATATCAACCAACGAGACCAATTGGCAATAGGTGTCGACTTAGAACGGTCATCTGCCACGCAATCTCAGGATTACGTGCGCACAACCCTCCCACTTTTCCGATTTCACAGAGGTCACGAAGAACTCACAATTGTGGTACAATTTATCAATTGTAAAATAACCTCCTCACTGTAAGATGACCACACAAACAGACAGCATGACACAGGGCCCAAGAAACACATAGGTATGTAAATGGATATAAAAAAACAGAGGGTGTACGAAAAACAGTCAGTTCTCTGCACGTGCAAGGATAGTTTCTATCTAGACGATTAGTAACATTTCGATAATTTACCTTTTGTGACCTTCCTCGAATTTGATTGACTTTCTTCCCTTTTTCTTTTCCGGCTTGGATATTCTGTAAAAATCATAATAAAGGAGTACAGAAAGGGAGGATTTGTAGGTGACATTAACAAATACAATAATGGAAAATAAAAACAAATATTAGGTATACTGTTCATTATGCTGAAATAGTACAGAGGGTTCTAAAAACATAGTGCACATTATTCTCCTTCAGTTAATTTTTTTTCTTTCATTTGTGTTTCGTTGTGACTGAGTTCATAGTTTCTATGCTAACTAGATGGGGATGTTGCTTTGTGTCCATTTGTTCTATTTTTTTTGTGTAAGATTTAATGTTTTGCTTAGTAATCAGTGAATGAAGTCCAAACACAAACTTCTTAAATCAGAATCGAGAAATCACAATCAAAAAAGGAATACACATTTTAAAAAAAATATATAAAACAGAATTTTATCACGAGAAAAGAGAATCGGACACTTAATCTAAATAAATGGAGACAATAACACAGCACCATAAAAATCGATTGGCATCTTAATTTGTTAAGGCATGTCATTTCTGAATGAAGGAATTTCAACGATTTTATGATAACCATATGAAAATATAGTATTCATGTCACTTAATCATTTTATGAAGGAAAATTAATAGGTCCGTGATCACTGTGTATAGCCGTACACCGGATATTGGTACTTTTTGTCGGCGTATTGGTACTACCGAGGCGGTAAACAAGTATGACATAGGTATTACTTTTAGCATTTGACAATGATTTGTGAAGAAAATATGATTTCATATGGAGTGAACTTCAAGCAAATAGTTCTGTGATGGTAAACTCGACATTGAAACCCCAAAAACAAAGGATTGGACGATAATAGTAAAATAACACAAAATGAGGTACCTAGTACACATAAAATTGCACATGTATGACGTTTCTATTCTTTTTAACGAAAGAAAGTACTATTGCAGATCATGATTCTGTGCATAGTCTATGTAGACATTCATAACTATTAAATATTCATCAAGGGTGATGTAGAAATAGCATGTATATTTTACATACGAGCTCAACAAAGAAATTGTTTGTGTACGCCATGTTATTAGCTAATTGTACGGCTTGTTGAAAACCAGGTACTAGGATTCCTTACAGATAAAATCCTCAAGCTAAAGTTTCATGAAGATAAACTTATAGTTTTAAATTTCTTTCTTTCTTTAAAGATGTATATACATATGCGTATGAATGTCATTTACAAAGCCCCATGGCCCCAAAACACGTGAGCCTCGAGTTACGAACACTTGTTTCGAGAAGTTGCCACATTGTTTCATATAGACCCAATATTTTGTCTTAAGACATTTCGTCGACCATTTCTTTTTAACGGGGGGGGGGGGGGGGGTTCGAATACAAAAGAAAGGAGGGGATCTCCAACAACACCTAGTTGCAGCATCAACAGCAACCTCCCAAAACACCCACTGTAAAACACAAAAATGACACGCACAAAAAGAGACGCAGTAGTACAATGTACGTCAAATCACAGAAAAACATAAAACACAAATGACTACACATAAACCAACGAGACCAATGGGTAAACGGTGCCGACTTAGGACGGCCATCTGCTTCGTGAGTAGCAGACGGTGTGGTTATCCTGGATTACGTGCGCACAACCCTCCCACTATTCCGATTACCGTTACAGAATAAGATTTTCATTTACTGATTCGAAGAAGACTCGACCAGTTTAAACAAAAAGCCATCGTTGCCTATGTTTCGCGTGGACGAGGTGATTTATCGACGAATTGGGTGACGGCAAAGCGCGATGCCTTGTTAGTTTTGAACTTTAAGCGAACAGTAGCTCGAGTCACGACAACTGCTCTATATAATACCCCCCGAAATGATACTACTAAAACAAGAGCCAGGGGACACATCGCTCACCTGATACCCATGCACACTCTTAACCTACCAACATTGTATTACGATAGTTTCAGTGCCACAACCCTGGGTCTTCCAGTATATGAATTTAAATCTTTTTTTTTTCAAAATTAAAAAAAAATCCAAAATATAAAATTTAGGCATAAATATATATATATATGTATATAATATATTACAGCGTTAAGAGACTTAAAAAGGACAAATCTACAGTGAACAAGAGCGCAAAAAGAATAAAATGAAGCTGGAAGAAAAACAAATTAGGTCAAAAATGAAATTAAAGGTATTCAGATGAGTTAAGGAGGTATTGAACACTTTGACGCCAAATTCAATTTTTCTCAAAATTTCTGAAATTATTCATTTCATGTCTGTCCTTCATCATACAAACTTACATTTGATTATATCCACAGGAAAAATTTCTATGAGACTTTGAAATATGCATTTTTCAACGTATCCGTGAATTTCTTGATGACGTCATAATATTAAAAGTGTCATTCCGGTTCTCTTAATGCTATTGGTAATTAATTTTGATTCAACTTCCAAAATATTCATAAATGTATTGCTCTTACATAATGAAAAAATTAAATGAATTGTGTCATAAAGAAAGGCAGGATACTGGAATAATAGATGACACAGTCGCTCAAAAAATTGCAATTTCGAGCCAATTGACTTTAGTTGATAGGTGATTATTAGGAATCCTGTTGATCAATCCTTGTCAAAAACTAAAAGAATAATCAACAATGTCTAGAGATGATTTCATGATTAAATGAGAAAAATTAAATTTGGGATAAAAATTTTACGAAGCTTTTTATTTTCCATTTTATTCTTCCAAATTCGTCTATTTTCAATGAAGTAACATCCGCTTCCTTGTTATGTAAATTTGTCAACGAATAAACTAAAATAAGAATTGAATTTTCTATTTTATACATGTAAAGTTTCAATGCAAGACGTTTTGTATTAATGTTTTAATTGCATTTTGAATGCGATCGTTTGTGACGCCATTTTCCCCCGAAAAGGTCGAAATGACGTCGTGGTTGGCTCATGGATAAAACTCCCAAAATCCACAATTTTGAAAATCGCTATAATTTCTTCAAATTACGTCGGAAATTATTCAAACTTCATCAGAATACTCAAATATGTATATCAATCAGTGTATCAAATGTTTTAAGGAAGTAAGGACTGTACTTTTCCTAGGAAGTGAGAAAAACAAATAATGCCGCCGCCACCTTGGTGTTAAATCCCTCCTTAAAAGTGCATAAAATGCTGACAAAATGGAAAAAAAGTCAAAAAGGAAGAGAAAACAATAGAAGTCCCGGTGCCGTGACTTGAACCCACAACCCTTGGGTCCATGTGTACAATAAACATATCTACTCATGTTTTTTTTTAAATTCATGAAAATTAAAAAAAAAAAAGGAAGTTTATAGCATGTAATGTATATCAAAGCAAATACCCGGTAGTAACTTGCATATGACAAACATGCACTAAACAATTAAGGCCACAAAACCACACATTTATAGAGTTAGTCAAAGAAACAGTTCAAAAATGAGCATTTCTGACAAAGTCCGAAAAGTCATAAACAAGTCAAAAATTTAACTTCGGGCTGAAACCAAAAGCAACAACACTTGTTAAGACATCCGTCAAGATCATCCAGATGCTTTCGGATTGTCGATATGTGCTTCTGTTCTGAAGAAGATTTGTCAAAGGAGGGTACCCCCGTGACCTACTTTTGCCAGTGGTGGTGCCACCTAATGACGGAACCGGACGAAAAAACAACAAAGCGTGTAGGGGACCATGAGTACTTCATTTCTACCAAGATTCATTAAAATCCCTCCCGTGGTTCTGGATAAGATGTCCTATATGTATGAAAATACCCCCCCTTCCCTTTTTTCACACGAGAAAAAATATCATGAAAAATCATGAAAACAAAATTTTCAACCAAAATCAATATGAAACCACTGAATGCCTTAAATATGACAAATATGCAGAAATTGAGGGCATAAAACCACATATTTTTGGGGTTATTCAAAGAAACAGTTAAAAATGAGCATATCTGACAAAGTCCAAAAAGACGTCAAAAACGCGTCATAAATTTGACTTCGAACTGCAACCAAAAACAAGAACACTTTTTTGTCAAAGGAGGGTACCCCTGACCTACTTTTGCTTGTGATGGCGCCACCTGCTTACGGAACCGGATGAAAAACAACACCACCAGTAGGGGACTATGCGTACTTCATTCCTACCAAGTGTCATCAAAATTCCTTCAGTGGTTCTCGAGAAGTCGATTACGATGGACGGACGAACGGCGCCACGCTATGACAATAGCCAATAGCTCATTTGAGCTTCGCTCAGGTGAGCTAAAACCACTTATTCACCCTTCCACAATTCCCGCTATTTTATTGTTCTTGCTCCAAAAAGCGCTAAGTCTAAGTACCTCACCATTGTTACATGATGAGTAAACAATGAAATAACGCAACTTGACGGAGTTTTGTGGGAGGGTGATTTGACATACAGGTGCTGCTTTCCACATACAGTGGAGGATTCAAGGGGATGACGTAGGGGCGTACCCCCCCCCTAAAATTTGCAAATCATAGGTACCCAGACCCCTCGCCGTTTTACGCCCCCTCTAACTCAAAAGCTGGACCCGCTGCTGACATATGTCTTAACGCTATTATACATTTATGTATGTGCACCACAGGACTGTCCTTCTCTTTTATTAAAAATATTTTTAAAAATGCATGCATAACACGAAAACTAATTACATCTTATGACCCGAGTGTTATTCAAAACACCGGAGAGGTGAGCGGAGAAGAAAAAAAAGGAAATTATTGTTACATTTTGTCTTAATTTCTAGAGAGTAGAAACAATAGAATTAGCATATTGGGGTTCTTATCCTTCTGTGATTACCAATGTTTTATAAATATATACACACCCTTAAACTCCTTCGTAACAAAAATGTATAAAGACAGATGATGGACGAAGTGACGGACAAGTACACATAGTAGGTGGAGTGTCATATTCGTACCATCAGCCCCGAAATTGCTTTGCAACTCCGACCCAAAAGCAAGTCGCCGTACTCTTCGTATTTCAACATGCTCACAGTAAATTCTTTTTCGTACAGCAATATGCCGTACACCAGGTGTGTATCTTTTGTGGGAAAATATACGTTGTTCTTACTAAGATCTTTACAAATCCATGAATAAGTAGAAGACTTTTTTAATTTTTAAAAGCAAAATGCATCACCTAGTACCGTAAAATTTTCCAAACTGAGAACTTTATTTGGATTTAAAGTCGTATATTGCACTTTTTTCCAGACTTGCAATATATCTATAATTTACGATATGATCGCAGTATCATGATTTCATAGATTTGTAAAGATCTTAGTAAGAACAACGTATATTTCCCCTCAAGAACTGTATAACTTCAAGTATGACTTTCTGTAGTAATGAAACAAAGGAAAGGATCTCCAACAACACCACGTTGTAGCACCCACAGCAAAACCCCAAAACACCCAATGCAAAAACACAAAGCAGACAAGCACAGAAAGAGACGCATAAGGGACAAGGAACGTCAACGCTTAACACAGAAACATCAAACACAAAGGACTACACATAAACCAACGAGACCAATGGGCAACCGGTGCCGACTTAGGACGGCCATCTGCCACGGAAATAGCAGAAGGTATAGTTATTCTGGATTACGTGCGCACAACTCTCCCACTTTTCCGATTACCCAGAGGTCTCGAAGAACGTACAATTGTGGTGTAAAACAACCTCCTCACTGTTAGATGACCACACACAAACAAGACCGCAAAACGCAGGGGCCCAAGCAACACAGATGAATATGTAAATGGATATACAAAGAGGGCGTACGTAATACAATCCGTGCTCTGCCGCCGCGAGCTCATGTATGTTATCACCCGAGGAGTCCGACAGAGAGGACAGGTGGTCGGGGCCCTGCCTTCTCTAAAGAGGTTTGGACAGGGCCCGTCATGGAGTCCCGTCGTCACAGTCAGTCAGAGTGCAAGTTTTAAGAATGCTCTTGTACAAGACTGTGGATTGGTCAAGTACCAAGCCTAGTGTCCGTCTGGTGACATTAGCATCATATCCACGGTATAAATGGCGTTTGATGATTCTGACATTTTTTCGATAGTGATGTTGTCTATCTTTGATCCTTCTTATCTTGTTAATATGTCACCATAAAATGCAGGTTGTGAAATACCCAAAGTAATATACTCCGTTGCCTATATTGGTCCGAATTTTAGAAGAAGTTGACAATATTTTTTGTTAAATTTCCAGAAAGTCTTTACTAGTTTGTGAAAGCGAAAACCTTGTCCTAAAAGTTTCTTGGTAATTTGTAAATTTCTACTATGAAAATCCAAAACATCAGTACATGCTCTAGCATACCGGGTGAGCTGTGAAATATAGATACCATACTCCTTTCTTAATGAGATCCTAATGAATATTCATATCGAATCGAAAGCGAGGCTACCGGCGGTTCCTTACGAAGCACAACAAATATGGCGACTTTGGCATACGCACGTGTATATTGCATCTCTGAGACGATGTATTCCCGTTACGTTTCATTCCATATAGTGGAGGATATTATCAATGAAACATTAAAATAAGAGACTGAAGTTAATTTAGGGAAAATACGCAGAGGGACCGTAGATTCTCCACTGCCGGACTAGCAAACTTGTGCAGTGTCATTGCGACACGACAGGATCAACATGTCATGTGCACATTCAGCTGCAACTGCTGTCGAATGAATGAAGACAAGGTAAGCAGCTTAGCTTCTTGCTATTGTAATAATATTCAAATCAATTGAAATTTTGCAAGCCAGGACCCCCCTCCCCCCACAAAAAAATTAAAAAGGGGGGAGGGGTCAATTATATGTATTTTACCCCTCTTCCCAAAATATTATTTAATTACAAATTGATGATAGAGTTACTAAAACTTTTATTTAACTATATGTAGTATCGGGGATCTAGAATATTTCCACTAGAATGATTCCAATCTTAATGAAATGTAAAAAAGAAAATAAAAAAATAAGGTTTTTTGGCAAGGGCTTTCCTGACCACTCTTACTATTCTCCAATCTAAATCTGGGCTTGTGTACTTAAGCCAAAAATTCTTTTCTTTCTTGAACATATTTACTTCCACATGCAAGTACATGTCCATGTACAAAGAATTTACTATACATGTATATTCTAAATCTGAAATTTTATTCTTACAGTGTACAGACAATATGAAAACTAGAGATGATTGATCAATGCGTAAAGCCTAAGCCCTAGTAGGAAGTTTCTTGCATTTAAGGAGAAAAAGGGTTCCAACTTCATTTATGATAAAGGTAGGATATAAATCAAAGTTTAATGTGTTTATATAATTAGTACTAGGTATAATGTACAGTGTAACTTCAGAGTATTATTCTTTAAAATAAATTTTAAATCGAACTGTTTGAGATTTTTCATGCACTTTTATATTCTTTAAGATTTGCTTTTCTCATTTCACATTTCAAAATGTTACTTAATATACAAGTATTAATTTGAAAATGATTCACTGTAAAAAGAGAAATGTAAGATAAAAGTGAAGCATTTGTGTATGGACCATTTAGTAATTTCTTTGATTGCAGGTCACACTACCTGCGGGAAGCTTTGAATCTTCTTTATACTTGTGGGATGTGACTATTGGCATGCCTTACCATGACATTTATGAATGATCCACCACCATTTAGTTCTGCTGCGCCTAGCCAGAGATATATACTAGTACATTAGTAGAACTAAATGTAATGTTATGAAAGTTCTCATAATCAAACATTGTATTACTTAGATAATAGATAAACATTACAATTAGCCTTGCTTTACTGTTCCATATACTTACATAATTGTTGAGAAATATCAAAGGTTTTTTGATAACTATAATGAAAACACATTGACTTCAAGGCACACACACTATACTCGTATAGTCTGGTACAATTATTGAAATGTACTGGCAATAGGAGCAACTGTTTTGACCTTTTGGGGGATTGACTTTTCAAAAAAAAAAAATCTGGCTCAATTTCTTTTATCAAAAAGACCAGAGAAAAAAAAATCAGTATCATACAATTAATGTTGATTTAGAGATAAAAATCAAGCAGTTGCTCCCTGAATTTTTAAATCATTTCATCTTGTGGATAAACTCATGTCACAGCTGATATTAACTAGTTTTGTATACATGTATAATAATAATCAAAAGAGGAGGAGGCAATGAGTTTGTTCACCTCACCCTGCTTTTGGAAAAGTGTGTGGGCACTTTATGGGGTCAGTCTGTCTGTATGTTTGTCAGTCATAAAATTACCTTGAGCATAAATTTTGAAATGTTTTTGAAGGGGTTTTCATATTCCTTCATAATTTTGATACCCAATTTTTGTTTGTCGTGGAATTTGACATAATTTTGTGATAAACACCCAAAAGGGGGGCTTATTCTATAATTTTCAATTTGCTTGTTTCCAAGGCAATATTTCTTATCATGTGCACAACTTTTGACGTAACAATTTCTAAGTTATAAAAAGGATTCATATTTCACATTGCACCTATATTCTCTGTCAGAAAAAGAATTTTGTCCTAGATGCTTAACAAGAAACAATTCATGGCAAATACAAAGTAGTGTTGAACGCTTTTTTAGCTCAAAACAGCTCCTATTCAGCAGTCATCACGAATATGCTCTTAATAAACATTTTATATGTACAAAAAGAAGAGTCTGAACACCAACGCGCTTACGGTTGCTCGATGTTCTAACCCATAGTACATCAAGCAAGCTCGATAAATCCATGTGTTTTAAATCAGTCCAGAGTCACAGCACATTCTCTTTCATTTTCACATTTTTAAAAGAAATATTTTGACCATGATTAATTTTAATAATTACCTTGACATTTGTTCAAGAGTTTGGTAAAACGTCAACTAAACCTTTTTTCATGTAAAACAAAAAACAAAAAAAAAAAAAAAAAAAATTCAGACTCGCAGAAGGGCGACCTTCCACAAAATTTTATATCAGGTGCTATTTAGATATTTACACAATATTACAATGCAAGTATAAAACGAAAATGCATATTTGATAAGCTTCAAGTCTTATTGGAATGGCTATAGTACATTACACGTCAAGTACCTATTTTTGTACTTTACATGGCAAAAACTTTCTTGACATACCCAGTGTGCTGGAAAACTCAGTTTAGAATATGAAGCCTTGAAGGTGATACGTGTACATTCATATGTATATAGATTTAATTGATGGTAAATCTAGTTGACATAAGTCATTACCAGGATGTGTGTTTGTGTATTCTTGGTCGGGTTTTTTTTTTGGGGGGGGGGGGTTGTTTTTCTTGTTTGTTTGTTTGGTTTTTTTTTGCTTGTCAGGTTTGTTACAGGTTGAAAATAAATATTCTGACCTTGAGTAACTGGAAAATAAATAATCAAGCCGGCCCTGTGTTGAAAATAAATAATCTGACCCAAACAAATTTGCCAGCTCCCCCTCCCCTCAAGATCAAAGGGTCGTCCCCTTATGAGGGGGACTTGAAGATTTATAAGAGAAAAATCTGGCTTGGAATTTTGACCAAAAAAGAAATTTAAAAAAATCCGATACAAAGGGCAGGCGCAAAGCGAAAAATCTGAATCATTTACCGAAAAAAAAAAAGAATATGCTCAAAAGAAAATTTTGACTGGTAAAAGTCTTGCTGCCCCCTCCCTCGAGAAATTATCTGCTCCCTTATATTTTCACCCCCTCCTCTCTCTCTCTTGATCAGAGTAGATTCCTACAAATCAAAAATGCGTCATTTCATTATCTAAGCTCTGCACATCTCCCAGAGAACTTGAATTTTAGGATGCAAAGGAGAAGGGCCACTAACCATCAAAATCGGCCCTCTTGTCGTTTTTAATGAACATTTACGTATACATAATACAACATTTCTAGTTTCTAAAAATGTAAGCATTATGAAAATCTGACATAAGGTATGCGTTTCATGACCCGGCAAAGTTGGCATGGTGAAACGTCAAAATGCGCTTTCTTTCACCATGACGTCATGACGTAAAATGATAATTTTTAACCTAAAACTCTACACTAAAGTAAAACTGTTCTATTTTTGTTGAAGTCAAATTAATTCAGAGGATAGAGTTGATACATATAATGTTTTTAAAGAATATATTTGGATTTCAGTGTTAAATAAATCGGGAAAAGATATCCGAGAGATGTCAGAAGCTTCAGAATCGCAATGAAACTGTAATGACGTCGCGTGAAAGTATTCTAGATTTTTATGGAAGACGGTTACATATATATACATATTTGATACATGCACTATTTTGCAGGGGAAGGGGCAGGGATCTCAATAAACTTTAAAGTATAGGTTGATACTCTGAAAGAAGATACTGTGTAACATAGAAAAAGAAAATTCTTGATGTTGACATTTTTAATGCCTTTACAATAGAAAGAAGGCGACGCCTTTTCTCACGGTAGGTGGTGACTCTTCGCCAGCTTCCAGCTTCTGAAAGGGGGGGGGGGGGGGTCATTATTTACGTTTCAGAATAAGCAAGTTAGACTTTTCTCTGACTTTAATGAGATCAGGTTACATGTCCAAATTCAGGAGCGGATCCAGAAACTCAAATGCCGGATGCACATACAACTTTTTATTGGGATGAATTGCAACACAATGAAGAAGGATTGAGAGTCCGGACGGGAACTTATATCATCAATGTTTTTGTATAGACTGCTCTTACAATATTTAGAAACGCAATAATTATCTGAAAAATTCAAAACAAATGCAATTTAGGACAAAGGAGATGGTAAGGTTCATTACGCATTAGGGTAACCAAATTTTGAAAAAAAATGGAAGGGTGCTATAAGTACGAAAGCCGAATAGTGTCAAACAAAAAAATAAATTTATCTCGTTATTACGAGAAAAGATCTCGTTATTACGAGATAATTTTCTCGTTATTACGAGAAAAGATCTCGTTATTACGACATAATTATCGCGTTATTACGAGAATATTATCTCGTAATTACGAGAAAAGATCTCGTTATTACGAGATAATTATCGCGTTATTACGAGAAAAGATCTCGTTATTACGAAATAATTATTGCGTTATTACGAGAAAATTATCTCGTAATTACGAGAAAAGATCTCGTTATTACGATATAATTATCTCGTAATTACGAGAAAAGATCTCGTTATTACGAGAAAAGATCTCGTTATTACGAGATAATTTTCTCGTTATTACCAGAAAAGATCGCGTTATTACGAGATAATTATCGCGTTATTACGAGAAATGATAGAGACTTCATATTTGGCATGCTTGCTCTACAAACCCTTTCAGATGCGCCAAGGTCGATGACCTTGTGACCTTGACCGTGACCTTTAGTCTAAAAATAGCCATTTTGGACTTCGTTGCCGCCGGGGACATCAGTGTTTCACAAACACATCTTGTTAGCAATTTGAAAGCAATTATGTGTGTTACAATTAAATAAGTAATCACTTTAATAATTTTCGGGGGATGGAGGTTATGTATGGAGCGCCGTTTTAACATATTCATTTATTTGAAGAAATCTTCAATTATTTGAAGATATCTTCAAATGAATTAAAGATATCTTCAAATGATTTGAAGATATCTTCAAATGATTTGAAGATATCTTCAAATGATTTGAAGATATTTTCAAATGAATTAAAGATATCTTCAAATGGTACTATTTGAAGATATCTTCAAATCATTTGAATATATCTTCAAATGAATTGAAGATATCTTCAAATGAATTGAAGATATCTTCAAATGAATTGAAAATATCTTCAAATGAATTAAAGATATCTTTAAATATTTGAAGATATCTTTAATTCATTTTAAGATATCTTTGATTCATTTGAAGATATCTTCAAATAATTGAATATATGTTAAAACGGCGTTCCAGAGCGCCGTTTTAACATAAATTTATTGATTTGAAGATATCTTTAAATGATTTGAAGATATCTTCTTATGAATTAAAGATATCTTTAAATGAATTAAAGATATCTTCAAATGGTACTATTTGTAGATATCTTTAAATGAACAAACTAATAGATTTCATTCTTCTTTTCAATGTCGAAATACTTATTATTATTTTCTCAGAATGTGCTAACAATTGAATAATTTCCTTGTTACTGAATCCTATTCGGAAACAAGTTCTTATGAACTGGTTCAATTCAAACATGTTTAAACTCTAAAAAATGCATATAAATAAATCATGCTTTATTCATACATATTCACCTAATAACTAAGTCGTAATAACGCGATAATTATCTCGTAATAACGAGATCTTTTCTCGTTATAACGAGAAAATTATCTCGTTATAACGCGATGATTATCTCGTAATAACGCGATCTTTTCTCGTTATAATGAGAAAATTATCTCGTAATAACGAGATCTTTTCTCGTAATAACGCGATCTTTTCTCGTAATAACGAGATTTTTTCTCGTGATTACGAGATAATTTTCTCGTAATAACGAGATATTTTCTCGTAATTACGAGATAATTTTCTCGTAATAACGCGATAATTTTCTCGTAATAACGAGATCTTTTCTCGTAATAACGAGATCTTTTCTCGTAATAACGAGATCTTTTCTCGTAATTACGAGATAATTTTCTCGAAATAACGCAATAATTATCCCGTAATAACGAGATCTTTTCTCGTAATTATGCGATAATTATCTCGTAATAACGAGATCTTTTCTCGTAATTACGAGATAATTTTCTCGTAATAACGCGATAATTATGTCGTAATAACGAGATCTTTTCTCGTAATAACGAGAAAATTATCTCGTTATAACGAGATCTTTTCTCGTAATAACGAGATCTTTTCTCGTAATAACGAGATATCTCGTAATAACGAGATAAATTTATTTTTTTGTGTGAGACTATTCGGCTTTCGTATATAAGCGACTGTGATCGTCATTTTTATTTTTTTTATTTTTTTATTTTTATTTTTTTTGCCGAGAGGGCTTCACTTGTACCGCTGACAAATACAAATGTTGATAGATAGATTAACACCAAAATGACTCAAAATTATATTTTTTTAAAAAGTCACTAAATACAGGGCCGTAAATCACGGTTAGTGGACCTTCTCCTTAGTAGAGAAACGAAGAATTTTGAAATGTATTTATTTCAGAATTTAGGCTTTATATCACAAAAAAAGTAACTTTAACTAGATATAACCTAAATGTGAAGACCCCCGAGTTTTAGAAAGGTGCAATTTTGATAGAAGTCACGTTTTCAATATTAGGTTTGATTATTTATAAGGATATTTCGACGTTGTTTCAGCGGCAAGGAAGGAGCTATTATATATTATATGCTGGCGTTTTTTAAAATTATAATTTTGGTTTTGTTGCGGTTTATTTATTTGTTGGTTTTGCTTCGTTTTGTGTTCTTTGCTGTTGTTTTTATTGATTTTTTTTCCGGAGCTGTAGCTTTTTACAAATGCACATGCCGTCGAACCCCCCCCCCCCCCCCCCCAAAAAAAACGGAGGGGGGGGGGGTCAGATAAAGATGCCGGATCTGTCCTAAATTACTGAATTATTGATCCAATGACGGTACAAATAATTTACCCATTATAAAAAAGTTTAACTAACATAGGGGATATACATCACACAGAACAGCACTGTCAGCAGGCAACGTTTGCGTTTGTTCACATGTAACAGTCACATACGCTCATTGTGAAAATGAATTGTTAAAATACTGTAAGTTAACAAATATTGACGTGAAATATATGTTTAAAAAAATTAAAAAGAAGAATTTATCGAAAAAAATCCCAGTAGCCATGCAATATTAACGACGTTTTCGCCTTTTTTTAAAACCGCGCACTTGCTATTTAGTAAAGACGACGCCATATTGTTTATACTGGATACCACCGGTAGCCTCGTTTTCGATTCTTAGGCGGCGCTTATGAATATTCGTTAAGAATGGAGTATAGGACGGTAATCTAGGAACATCACCGTCAAGCCAGGGGAAATTTACTATGTTAAATCCAAAATCATCTCTTTTGTCATACACACTTGTATGGATCTCTCCATTGACAATTTTGATATTTAGGTCCAAAAACGGTGTTTCTGTGTTTGAAACGTTTGCCTTGTTTAGAATCAATTCTTGTGGATGAATAACATTTTTATACTTTTCAAAAACAGGATTGTCGATAGTAAGAATATCATCCAGGTACCTAGAAGTATCACTGAAGCATTTCACATCATCATTTTTTCGTTGTTTTTGAAGATTTTGGATAAATTCCTTTTCATACGTGTATAAAAATAAATCTGCAACAAGAGGCGCACAATTAGTACCCATTGGAATCCCTACAACCTGCTTGTGGAGTTTCTCACCAAATCTTACATAAATATTGTCCAAAAGGAAGGACAAGGCAATACACAGGTCACCACATGTCCATGATTTGTATGATTTGTAATCTGTGGCGGAAAAGAAACCCTTCGATTCAGAAGTACAAATATAAGTTTTCCCCTCTCGATCAAAACACCATTAATTTAATGAGTTTGGACAGTCGAGCGTTTATTTTGTCGTGAGGAAGCGTGGTGTACATATAAGAAAGGTCGTATGAAGATATCGTATTTGCCTTAAAATTTCTTGATTTCATTTTGTCAATCACATCCCCTGAATTTTTAATAGACCAAAAGAAGTTTACGCCATTCCTGTTCATGACAGTTTCACAGTATTTTGCCACGTGTTCCTTTATAGCCGTGAGTGTTGACGTCAGATTTCTAGACAAAATTGCTGTTGAGCAGTTGCTAGAATTAGCAATGTATCGAAACTTGTAAGGAGACTTGTGAATTTTTGGTACACAGTATATTGTAGGGAGATCCAATTTAGAAATAGGGCTGTTAAAAGAAGAAATTTCACTGTTATGTTTGTAAAAATATTGGGAACACTTTCATTGCTTTCGATATAAGTATTAGTAGAGGAAAGTTCCGAAACTAAAGTTGATATGTAGTAGCGTTTTCAAATAATGATGGTGTTGTTGGCTGCTTTGTCTGCAGGCGCGAATAAATATTTTTCATGTAAATTATGTAACTTGGATTTGAAATATCTTTCAGATTTAGAAATTGGATTTTCAAAAAGTTGAGGATTTTTGTGGTAGTTATCTATTCGAATATCGGTAATATCCAAAATGAGGGTTTTCCAGTCATTCAGAGCATGCGATTCAACTCCTTCCGATTTACACCATTGTTTGGTAAAGTTATCTAAAGCTTCCTTTAGCACTTCGCGACATTTAATAAAATCTATCTTGGATGGGATTCTATAGGTCCTTTCTTAAGAAGACCACGGAGCTGCCTGTCTTTGATAATTGAAAAGTCACCTGTAATAATATGACCAGCTGGTTTATATAGATATGCAGACGTTGCACACCGTCTTATATTTGTAACAAATAAGAGGAGGTTCTAAATTTTCAAAATATTGAGGAATGACACTTTGTACGCGATGATCCCGAAAAATATTAGAGATGTTCAGAAGATCAAATCCTTTGTTAATAAATGAAATTTTTATGAATCGTCTTTTAGGGGAGGTGTTTTTAACCAAAGGATATAGTTTATATTGTGCGAATGCAACGATGATGTTTAGCCTGAATCAACAGTGTTTCTTAAGAATGCAACCAGTGCTTCATCCAAAAATAGATTTTAATTTAGCTGCTGGAACTGAAGAGAGAGAGCAAGTAGCAGTTCATGTCTGCCGCCGTTGCGTGCAATGATCAGTGGATCTTTAAGGGTACGATGTAGTCTAGCTCTTTTTTCTGAGTTTTTTTATTACGCCTTTTACCGTGAGACCTATGCTTCCTTTTAGTGTTAGGGCGGATTGAAAGAAACATTAATGTTTGAAGAGGTCGAAGAAATGTTTCCTTGTCCATAAATCTGATCGTTTATACCAAGGGGGAACGCAGTTTGCAGTTTGGTTATCCAGGCAAGTTCAGCTTGTAAGCGGCGTTTTTTAATTTCAGTTTTACTTTGATTTTTAAGTTTTCGGAATGACTGAACTGGAGTAATTGTTATATCCGAAATTGAATGATTATATTTAACGAAGTGATTATATAGGAAATTTCTTTGTTTTTTTCTGACGCGAGTTTCTTATCTGATACGAATGACTTCGAAAACGAGATTTTAAGGCCTGGCCTGTTTCCCCTACATATTGGGCGCCGCATCCCTTGGCGTGTCATGTAATGACATAGATGACATCTTGATACGATTAATCAATGTCCTTATCAATCTCGATTTTAAAGGTCTGCCCATTAACACTAGATTTAATTGTGGAATTGCAATTGATGAGCGGACACATACCGCATCTTTTCCCATTGCACCTGCAAATGGTTGAGAACCCTCTATGTTTGTTGTTAATTGTAGAGCCTGCAGATGGAGAAGTGGGTGCAATATGTGTACGGGGTTTTAATTTTAGAGGTGATAGAAGTACCTTTGGTGAGGAAAAAAGTTTCTTACTGTTAAATGTTGATGATGGGAAAGTGACTGTAGTAATAGAGGGTAATCTCAAAGGAGTTAATTTGATACGAGGCTACCTTAAAATGCCATGATGAAATGATCGGTGAAAGGTGAATTATGATCCTGCGTAGAAGACACTACAACTTAGTCATGTTAGAGAACGTAATGGAATTAAAACACTTCAAACATCGGGTTGCGGGGAATTCTATAACCAACTCCACACTGCAACACGAAATAAGTGTAGATATAAAACAAAGGAGGGGATCTCCAACAACACGAGGTTGCAGCATCCACAGCAAAACCCCAAAACACCCAATGCAAAAACACAAAGCAGACAAGCACAGAAAGAGACGCATAAGGGACAAGGAACGTCAACGCACAACACAGAAACATCAAACACAAAGGACTACACATAAACCGACGAGACCAATGGGCAACCGGTGCCGACTTAGGACGGCCATCTGCCACGGAAATAGCAGAAGGTATGGTTATCCTGGATTACGTGCGCACAACCCTCCCACTTTTCCGATTTCCCAGAGGTCTCGAAGAACGTACAATTGTGGTGTAAAACAACCTCCTCACTGTCAGATGACCACACACAAACAAGACCGCAAAACGCAGGGGCCCAAGCAACACAGATGAATATGTAAATGGATATAAAAAGAGGGCGTACGTAATACAATCCGTGCTCTGCCGCCGCGAGCTCATGTATGTTATCACCCGAGGAGTCTGACTGACATTCAGAGAGGACAGGTGGTCGGGGCCCTGTCTTCTCTAAAGAGGTTTGGACAGGGCCCGTCATGGAGTCCCGTCGTCACAGTCAGTTAGAGTGCAAGTTTTAAGAATGCGCTCATACAAGACTGTAGATTGGTCAATTACCAAGCCTAGTGTCCGTCTAGTGATATTAGGAACATATCCATGGTATAAAAGGCGTTTGATGATTCTTACGCATTTTCGATAGTGATGTTGTCTATCTTTGATCCTTCTTATCTTGTTAATAATGTCACCATAAAATGCAGGTTGTGAAATACCCAAAGTAATATACTCCGTTGCCTGTATTGGTCCGAATTTCAGAAGAAGTTGACAATAATTTTTGTAAAATTTCCAGAAAGTCTTTACTAGTTTGTGAAAGCGAAAACCTTGTCCTAAAAGTTTCTTGGTAATTTGTATATTTCTACTATGAAAATCCAAATCATTAGTACATGCTCTAGTATACCGGATGAGCTGTGAAATATAGATACTTTAGGACGGTAATCTAGGAACATCACCGTCAAGCCAGGGGAAATTTACTATGTTAAATCAGAAATCATCTTTTTTGTCATACACACTTGTATGGATCTCTCCATTGACAATTTTGATATTTAGGTCCAAAAACGGTGTTTCTGTGTTTGAAACGTTTGCCTTGTTTAGAATCAATTCTTGTGGATGAATAACATTTTTATACTTTTCAAAAACAGGATTGTCGATAGTAAGAATATCATCCAGGTACCTAGAAGTATCACTGAAGCATTTCACATCATCATTTTTTCGTTGTTTTTGAAGATTTTGGATAAATTCCTTTTCATACGTGTATAAAAATAAATCTGCAACAAGAGGCGCACAATTAGTACCCATTGGAATCCCTACAACCTGCTTGTGGAGTTTCTCACCAAATCTTACATAAATATTGTCCAAAAGGAAGGACAAGGCAATACACAGGTAACCACATGCCCATGATTTGTATGATTTGTAATCTGTGGCGGAAAAGAAACCCTTCGATTCAGAAGTACAAATGTAAGTTTTCCCCTCTCGATCAAAACACCATTTAATGAGTTTGGACGGTCGAGCGTTTATTTTGTCGTGAGGAAGCGTAGTGTACATATTAGAAAAGTCGTATGAAGATATAGTATTTGCCTCAAAATTTCTTGATTTCATTTTGTCAATCACATCCCCTGAATTATACAGTTGCTTTTGAAAGGAGCTGCCAGATTCAAATAAAAAACTATGTTAGAAAGGGACATTCACACCTCATTTGTTAAAATCTCTCGCCTCAGTAGTACAAATACGCCGACAAATAGTATCAATATCCGGTGTATGGCTATACACAGTGGTGATGAAAATCAAGATTTATGCTTATTTGAAAACTGGGTAACAAATGCCGAAAATTTGTTGCTAAAAATAGCACTTTTGTAAAAAAAATACAAAAGTGTTGAAATGCACTTATTTTATTTTTATTTTACTTTTCTTTCTTATTATACAACACAACAGGTTAGAAACTTTGTATAAAAGTAGAATTTGATAAAGTGCTACCTTAGGTAACAACTTCATCGATAATTTAAAATTTCCTAGATGTTACACAAAAATAACGAAAATCATCCAAGTTAAGTTCAAAATTTCAGAAAAATACCGAATTTCAACGATTTTTCCAAACACACAGTAACACGTGTTCCTAGGGAAGATTTTTCAAAATATTGAAGAAAAAGTATACGTCCGTGTTCAAATAAGAGAGAACAGACGCTCACAAATAGTGTCATTTTGTGGTGTTCTTGAAAATATTTCAGAGCTGAAAATATGCCTTATTTTGGGTGGAATTTAAACAATTTAAAATTTTTCGGTATTCATTAGCCATACCTTATGAATAAAGCCTACGCTCATGCAGCAAGATACGCCCGTTGGGATTTTTTTCACAACACCAAAATATCTAAGTCCCATAACTTTATAAGGACAAATCGGATGAACCTGAAAATCGAAAGGCGGCTTCCTCTTCAAAGTCTGAACACAATGTACAAATGTCATGAAAATCTGTTGACGCATATTCAAGTTATTGCGTTCCATGCACCTATATTTTGCCCTTAGCTTAACATGTATGTGCATATACCACCCCCCCCCCCCATTACACATGTGACAAAAAAAATTAAGAACCCGTTATATAAGTGAAAGAACATCCTTTCTACTTGAAGTATACAAAATTTCAGAAAATTTTGACCAGAAATAGATTTTTAGAGAATTTTTAACTATTTTAGTATATTTTTACATTGTATCTAAAAATATCTAAGTCCCATAACTCCGTAACAACAAATCGGATGAACCTGAAAATCGAAAGGCGGCTTCTTCTTCAAAGTCTGATCACAATGTAGAAATATCATGTAAATCCGTTGACGCATATTCAAGTTATTGCGTTTCATGCGCCTATATTTTGCCCTTACCTTAACATGTATGTGCATATAACCCCCCCTCCCATTACAAATATCTCGGTTGTGTGACCAAAAAATTAAAAACCCGTTACATATGTCAAAGAACATCCTTTCTACCTTAAGTATACAAAATTTCAAAACATTTCGATCAGAAATAGATTTTTAAATAATTTTTAACTATTTTAGTATATTTTCACTGTATCTTAAAATATCGAAGTCCCATTACTCTGTAACGACACATCGAATGAACCTGAAAATCGAAAGGCGGCTTCCTCTCCACATTCAAATCATAATGTATGCATTTCATGAAAATCTGTTGACGGATATTCAAGTTATTGCGTTCCATGCGCCTATATTTTGCCCTTAGCTTAACATGTATGTGCATATACCCTCCCCCCCATTCCCATTACACACAATATCTCGGTTATGCGACAAAAAATGTACATGTATGTGCATATAACCCCCCCTCCCATTACAAATATCTCGGTTGTGACCAAAAAATTAAAAACCTGTTACATATGTCAAAGAACATTCTTTCTACTTGAAGTATACAAAATTTCAAAGCATTTCGACTAGAAATAGATTTTTAAATAATTAAGGATTCCGACTTCCGTCGGAATCCTTTCTGTTATTGTATTGTCTTTTCTTTATTCTTATTATTAAGGATTCCGACTTCCGTCGGAATCCTTTCTGTTATTGTATTGTCTTTTCTTTATTCTTATTATTCTTATTATTATTATTATTCTTACCCCCAAACCGTTCCGGACACTTTACATAAAAGTACAGCATCGTGTGAAAAAACAGAAAGTACCATGTGAAAGAGCATATTAAAATCTTGAATGATATTATTTTTCTTGTCAAAAAGTTCACACATGCCCCCGCTGGAGGTCATCAAAGGTCAAATTTTTAAACACTTATAACTCCTAAACTAACCGTCCGATTTGAACGAAATTTGTTTTAAAATGTTCTTTGGGAAATTTGCAAACTTTTATGCACTTGCATACTCGATAAAATATTTACGGTTTTCGCGCTATTCAGAGTTGAAAATGGAACTTTAAATTGGCACAGTGCCAATTTCTACAGTTTTTGAGATTTTGAAATGAAACTTGGATGGTAGGTTACTTATAGGTAGACATTTAATGTTGACCTACTTTCAAGGTCAAATTTTCGTTCTCAAGGTCACAACAAACGTTTGCCTATAGAACAAATACCTTTTGACCTTCAGAGTTCAAACTTCATACATATTATCGTTAAACCAAGCTCTTTCACCTTGACCTTGACCCAAGGTCATAATCAAATTCTCAAGGTCACAGCAAACTTTTGCCTATAGAACAATGACTATTTGACCTTCAGAGTTCAAAATTCATACACATAATTGTCCAGTCAAGCTCTTTCACCTTGACCTTGACCCAAGGTCAAATTCTCATTCTCAAGGTCACAGCAAACTTTTGCCTATAGAACAAAGACTATTTGACCTTCAGAGTTCACATTTTATACATATAATGTTTGGGCCAAGCTCTTTCATTTTGACCTTGACCCAAGGTCAAATTCTCATTCTCAAGGTCACAACAAACTTTAGTCTATAAAACAAAGACTGTTTGACCTTGGCAGTTCAACATTTACACAAATATTCCTTGCCTCAAACCCTTTCACCATGACCTTGCCCCAAGGTTATTTGTTTGGTTTCAAGGTCACAACAGAGTTTGGTTGATTCGATATTGAACTTTGCTCAGATTAAGATCAATGGTGAAGAGAATAATCACAATACTTATCTTTCATCCATGACATTAGTTCGAGGTCAAATAATCATTCTCAAGGTCATAGCAATCATTTACTCTTGTAGAATTCACACTTTTTGTCCTATACTATTTATTACTCACACAAGTAGTTCATCTTATTTGAACTTAACATAGTATAAGGAAGATAACTCTTTTATTCTTGTTCTCTCTTTTTTTCTTATTAGCATTACATATCTGTACTTTCATGTTGTTGTCATTTTCTATTAATAGAAATTATCTTATTGCAAAATCATTGTGCAATTCTGTTTTGAGAAAGTAATGGTAAAGGATTTGATATTGATTGAGCATGGAGTTTAAATCTTTCCTAAACATGAAAGGTATTTATTATTTTTGTCTTCTATTTTGTTGATGAATAAATCAGAGTCCCTAATTAGACATAAGCTCTTTTGACTCATTTGCTGAAGTGAATAAGGTACTAAATAAGGTACTAAAGAAGCTATTCTTTTTTCCATCTTCTTTATTCGGATTTTAACACTTCAGTTCCTTGGAAGGTCTAATAAAGGAGGAATCCGTCTGTTGCTTGCAACAGTAGCCATCTAGTTCTTATTATTATTCTTACCCCCAAACGTTCCAGACACTTTACAAAAAAGTACCGCAATATATGATAAAGTGGAAAGTACCACGTGAAAGAGCATATGAAGATCTCAATTCAAATTTTTTTTCTTGTCGAAAAGTTTACATATGCCCCCGCTAGAGGTCATCAAAGGTCAAATCTTTAAACTCATATAACTCCTAAACTAAACGTACGATTTGAACGAAATTTGTTTCATATTGTTCTTTGGGAAATTTGCAAACTTTTATACGCTTACATGCTCAATGAAATATTTACGGTTTTCGCGCTATTACGAGTTGAAAATGGAATTTGAAATTGGCACAGTGCCAATATCTACAGTTTTTGAGATTTTGAGTTGAAACTTGGATGGTAGGTCACTTATAGGTAGTCATTTAATGTTGACCTAGTTTCAAGGTCAAATTTTGATTCTGAAGGTCACAACAAACTTTTGCCTATAGAACAAAGACGGTTTGACCTAGAGAGTTCAAACTTCATACATATAATCATTGAGACAAGCCCTTTCACCTTGACCTTGACCTAAGGTCAAATTCTCATTCTCAAGGTCAGAACAAATTTTTGCCTGTAAAACAAAGACTGTTTGACGTTGAGAGTTCAAACGTTACACAAATACTCCTTGCATTAAGCCCTCTCACCTTGACCTTGACCCGAGGTCATTTGTTCGATTTCATGCTCACAACATACTTAAGTTGATAAGATATTGAAATTTTATCGGTTTAAGATCAATTTTGATGAGAATAACCTCCAATACTTATCTTTTATCTGAGACCTTGGTTCAAGGTCAAATAATCATTCTCAATGTCATAACAAACATTTACTCCTGTAGAATTCACAGCTCTGGTCCTATACTATTTATTCTTCACACAAGTAGTCCTTCTTATTTGAACTTAACAAATCCAAGAAAGATAACTCTTTTATTCTTGTTTTCTGTTTCTCTTTTTTCATTAGTAGCATTACATATCTGTACTTTCATATTGTTGTCATTTTCTATTAATAGAAATCATCTCATTGCAAAATCATTGTGCAATTCTGTTTTGAGAAAGTAATTGTAAAGGATTTGATATTGATAGAGCATGGAAATTAAAGCTTTCGTAAAAATGAAAGGTATTTATTATTTTTTTCTTCTATTTTGTTGATAAATAAATAAGAGTCCCAAATTAGACATAAGCTCTTTTGATTCATTTGCTAATGTGAATAAGGGACTAAAGCGACTGTTTTTTCCACATCTTCTTTATTCGGATTTTAACACTTCAGTTCCGAGGAAGTTCTAATAAAGGAGGAATCCGTCTGTTGCTTGCAACAGTAGCCATCTAGTTTTTAACTATTTTAGTATATTTTCACTGTATTTTAAAAATCTTAGTCCCATAACTCTGTAACGACAAATCGGATGAACCTGAAAATCGAAAGGCGGCTTCCTCTCCACAGTCCAATCATAATGCATTAATTTCGTGAAAATCCGTTGACGCATATTCAAGTTATTGCGTTCCATAGGCGGACGGACAGACAGACAGACGGACAGACGGACGGACTTCGCCATACCATAATACGACCCGTCAAATGACGGGCGTATAAAAAGCTTAAATCAATAAAACTCCATAAGTAAAACAAAATTCATGAGTAATTACTATCGTAAAAGAAATCCGAACAGTTAAAAAATGTACCTCCACGTCAATTTTTACAGAAATTACCGCGAAGCATTTTCTTACGCATACTTCATTCATTTTAGATCAAATTTTCAAACTTGGCCGCTTTAATGTGTCTAATGAATTAAAGTCTTAAAAGGAGTAAGAAATGATACATTGGCCATAATGAATTGAAATATCTATAAAAGTCAAGCTCAATGAGTGCTAAAATAGGAGATGTGCAAGAATAGTCCAAAATCGTGACCAATGACGGACCTTAAGTACACTTCCGTGTAAAAATCATGAATGTTGGGAAAGTACAGATTCATGCAAAACAATAATCCATAGGATATCAGCTGGATCAACATTTACTAAAGACAAATGTCATGTTTCACTATCTTGTTGCAAATGAGATATTCAAGCCTTTCAATTTCAATGAATTATTCTTGTTTCTTGCAATTAGAAATCTTCCAAATTGGCATATATCAAATACACGCCGAAAGAAAAAAATCTCGAGTCTGCATCGGTAGATAAAGGTAAAAAAGGTGTTTTTGTGAGTTTCGTACAGTAACTATAACAATACAATATATTGTAAAATCCGCCAGTTTTTTATTATCAGGAATCGCCCCTCTCAGAGCTTAAAAAAACTTTACTTAATTACAACTGAAGGACCATGACAATTTTGCTTGTGTGTTCAGCTGTGGTCAAAGCACGGGGTCTCACTTAAGGTCGTTCCGTAACAACATTCTTTAATCATAGAGGACTCACTTTTTCTTTTTTACGTGATGTTCTATTTGAATTAACATTCGTCCTGGCTCGGTCAGTATTAAGATCGGATTTTTAATTCTGGTTTGGAATTTGTGTATCATTTTCACTCACTCATAGAGAAAAAAACTTCCATGTAAGTGTTTTTACCTGTTTGTTTTCCGAAACTTTTTATTTTTTCTTCTGCATCCTCTATGCGCTTTTCAATATCCACATCTATGTCCTTAACTAGTGGTTTGAGTTTTCCATAATCGCCAATCCCTATCACACCATCTGCTCTTAGTTGTTCAATGATATCTCCGGGATTAGACAATTTTTTTTTGGCAGGAGTAGTGAAATGTTTCTCACAGTTAAATTTGAATTTTTCAAAATTTTCACTGCATTTTTCTTTGTGTAAGTATTCACAGCAAAGTAACTTTTTCAGTTCGACATGGACCATGTCTGGCGACTCACACTCAGCAAAATTATTTGATGAAGCCATTTCGATTAAATAATTATCATTGAACGACAATCCTTACATTCGTTTAACATTATATCACAATGATTTCCCTGGGTTTTCTTCTGCGTTTGAGATATCCAAGCACCAAAATTGATCGAAATTCCCTAAAATCACATATCGTAAAGTTTGTCATTTCAAGGAATTTTCAGATGGCCTTATTTACAGTTGTTGAATTTCAATTTTGCTGAAATGGAAGCTTCGGTGTGGTGATCAGTAATTGGATACAGCAATGATGTCGAATTTTCCATTTAGAACCTAAAAAAACAAAGTGTCATGATATAGTCATCATTTTATGTTCAAAATTTATCGTTTTTATTTTTTATATATTTATTGAATACCCTGAAGACTATTCGAAATAAGCATCTACAAGTATAAAATTTTAAAGTCAGCCAAGATAAAAAATGTTCTATAACATTGTCAAAACATTTGCATTTTCGATTAAGTTTACCGGGACTTTTTACTTTCAGTGTACATGTATTGATTTGGTGAGCTTGTCGGACTTATCGGGTGACATTAATACGGAAGTGTTTCAACTCTATACCTTCATGAAGAAAATTTCAAACCAATTTTTCTGCACCAGACACGTGTTTCGAATATTAAGTAATCATCAGTGATGCTTCCAGCGGAGCCCCCAAAATTCATTTCAGTAGCGCCCTCTTTTATGTTTTGAATTTAGATTTGTATATTTACTTTACGGAGAGCGCGCGGCTCCAAATTTCCTGTAGGATAGATTCATTAGCACAACATGTGGAGAAATGATGCCACTTATCTCAGTCACGTGACGAAGTTTGGCGAAACTCCCATTAAAATCAGTTAGTAGCTTTTCTCCGTAAAATCTTCGTTTTATTTAATTTCTGATATTCATATTATTTTCAATTTGTTACTAAGTATGTAACGCTGATTCATGACCTATTTTCAATTCTATAAGAAAACACAATGATTTGATACTAGAAAATAGAGGAAATTTCGTAGAAAGAAGGAATTTTTAAAATATGTGGGAACCGCCAAAATCAGTTATCCGAAAAAACGACGATACCTGACTTCAACTACTTGTTATAAACTTTCAGTCGCGATGCCCGGAACACGAATTATTAAACTAGAAACCTAATAAAACGGACATTGAAGTTGCCAAAACTCGCAAAATCATGCTGTCTTCCTATGAAATTACTGTATAGCCTATGGACAGAATCTTACTAATTTTCAACTCAAGTGGGAACCGCGAATTTAACACGGAAAATAAAGTTTTTTACATCAACTTCTTCAGAAAATAGCCGAGTATCATATCCAATGCCCGGAAGCCGTTTAGCAGTCTTAGTTACAGTGATGCCCATATACGACAATAGTAATTTCAAATCTTGCTGCGAGCCATGACGTGACGTCAGAGTGGCATTATTTCTCCGTATGACATGCTCCAGTATGCATGGGATGAATTTTTTTTATTGTAATCCCTTGTTTTTATATCAATTTACATATTACTACAAATACGTACATTTCTTGGGCTCCTGCGTTTTGCTGATTTGTATGTGCAGTAATCTTACAGTGAGGAGGTTATACACAACATTCTAATATGACTTGATTCTTTTTCCCTATTAAGACAACAGACGCGAGCCGGGCTCTAGTCTATGAAAAGTAACAATATTATAGTACATTTGTATGTAACTTGCAAATTCCCTGTTTAAGTCATGTTCCCTGATAAACCTTGTCGGGACGCTACTTTTCAACAGAGTATTCAGAATATCCATGCATCGTCAGAGAACAGTTAATCGTTTAGCCTTTTACCGATATATCTCGAATATTTCCATTACATAAAAGGAATTTCAGGTATTAGATACTGGGGATTTGTATCTAAAATTCAGATTCACTGGCATCGAAGACAAACATAACAAATCGTTCATTTTTCATCTTCATTTCACATTGCGCCAACATTTAACGAGGCCCTGGACAAAACGTGTGCGCATCGTTTCGCGCAGATCCGTGTCCGGTTTTTTTTACTACTCGCACACTCACCGGATTTTCCTGTCGATTTGTTTACCTTGACAGACGACATGTCAACCCAAAATAGAATAGGTGGGAAATTCGTTAAAGGCAAAGTGGTTACACATAAAGAAAAACGATCTCATAATATTAAAAAAGCCGTTTACCAACGAATTTCGAATTGTAAAAATAATGCTGGCGAATCTACACATTTTTATCCTCGTTTTACCACTGCTGCAGGCAGCACATCCCACATAAGTGATCATTCATATTCTACAACAGATTGTTTTGATACTATCAACGATGTTTTATTTTCTGGAAGACTGAAAACACTGGACAGTACACGTTTTGTGGTTGATTTAGAGACTTTTTATGATAATTTTATTTGCCCTTATTGTAGCAGAAATCTGAATTTTAAGAATGCTCTAGGAGTCCTTCCAGCAGGAATAACTGGTCATCTTGTAACGAAATGTTCCTATTGCCTCCGTTACATAAAAACGCCTATGGGAAAATCTCACAAGCAGAAAGAAAAAGGCCCGTCTGTGTTTGATGTGAACACAAAAATAGCAACAGGTATGATGCATGTATATATTTCATTCTCAATGTATACATTTAATATCAAAAGGTACGAACATAAGAATACACAAGAGCGCAACTACAGTGTGTGCAGCATGTCCGTTCTGATTTGCATTTAGTCACCTACCTAAACCATTGTTCAAAACTTGGGCAACTTTTCTACCAAAATGAATTGATGATGTCAAACAATGCACTGAACGATCAGAGAGTGTGCGAAAACATTGGTATAATTTTAAGTTTATGGAAGTATAATTTGCGATCTTCTGTATTGACAGGTCGATTCATTTCAGTCAAAAACTATAAAAGAAGAAGTAAGTACTTTGAAACTTACAAATTTTTGTGTTTTGAATCTTACTGGTATGAAGTACGTGTTCAGTAAATGTATATGAACATGTATGATATTACTGACTGACAACTTCAACTTAGTACTAACGAAGATCATTTTAGGAAATTTTAATAGATTTTTATACTTAAGTCATAAGCGAAATGTACTTTATAGTTATTAGTTTCATCTGTATACAGTACGTGACAAAAAGTATACCCATGCGCTGTACACAGAAATAAACATCTGTCAATAAAATTAAAACATGCATGGTTTTTCAAATTATTTTGATTGCTAGCCCTTTATGATAGTTGTGACATCACTATTTAAAGGTCACCCGAAGATTGTTAACAGACATGAATGCTTAAGTTTCAATGAAATTATGTGTGAATGAATGTAAACGTTAATTTGAAAAAAAAATACATAGTATATTTCTAGAATTGCTGATATTTTAAATCTGTAATAATGGTAATAATTTGAGCAATTACATAATTTTTTCCTTGTGCATGCATGTACATGTATAGTGCATTTTATATCATTTTAGCCATGTACCATGCAGGGATTGGTCCTGTACAACTAAACAACCTGCTGTCCGCTGTAAATTTGCCTTCCATTTGTGAGAAAACCATCTACAGGAGATGTGAAGAGGTTGGCCAATGCCTTGAAAATGCTGCTGAAGAGTCATCTTTTAAAGCCTTACAGAAAGAAATGGCATTGAGTGTCAAAGGTTTATATTTGTTCAAATTGTATTACGAAATAGAAAAAAAAAATATATATATATGTTTGTCCTACAAATTGTACATGTACATTTGTGTTGGGAATTGGATGGAGTAATAAAAATCGATTACATGTAATCGAATTAGCCTTTCGATCGATTATTGATTATAATAGGATACTTATAAAACACTGCAAAATTGTAAAATATTTGAATCATGATTTGGCTATAACTTACTTTTTGTTGACAGCATTTCATATTAGAATGCATACTGACCCAAGTCAAAGTTATATAAGTTGATTAAACTTTTAATACGGCGTATGAACTGTTTCTCTAGTATACTAGTAATTTAAAATACAATTTCATGATGTAAGTATTTCATTCTTATAATGGTTTTAATTTCTCGACTATAATCGATTATCAAAATCATAATTGATTATTGTAATTGGATTACTAAGGATCTGTGATAATCAGCACAACACTAATGTACATCCATCATCCCGTGTGTGCATCCATTATATCCTGTCTTGGGCATGGATTTCAATTATATTTCTTAGAATTGTTGCCTAACAGACTTTGAGGGTTTGTCATAAACTTGAACATAGGTCAAGGTAAAGGTCAAGGTCAGAATGTACTCTGTCTTATTTGAACATTTAATATCCCATCATCATTGGTTTCCAAGAAAATGTGTCATGATTGGAATAAAATTTAATGGCCATGGTCACTATAGACTTCATTGGTAATTAAACCATGTCCATGCATACAGGTAATTAAATCTCTTCCTCTCTGTATGGATTTCTAGAATATTTCACAGAGTGACAGAATCATCCTAAATGGACATTGACATTGTGCTTGAACTTATCATGGTAAGGTCAAGGTCAAAATATTGTTACATTAATAGTTAAATTTTGTGTTGACCATAACTTCTCCCATGTATGAATTTCCATAATATCGCACAAAGTAAATTATGAAGGTCAAAGTTGAGGTAAAAGTTATGCACATTGTAAGTTCAATTAATTCAACTGCATAGGTGATAAATTTGTAATGCCTATATTCGATATGATGGATATTTATCCCCTCGCAACTTATGATCAATCGTAATCATTATAGAAACTTGTATTCTAATGCACTCTGTTTGTAACGCGCATTCTGATGACTGAGTTTCACTGCAGTTTTTGCTTTTACGTCATGTGTTGCTATGGCGACGTCGTTAAAAGCAGACGTTTTGTGGTTTCTTACCATACTGATGTTTTAGAAAAACTGACAGGGTATCAGCAAATCCTCTG
The DNA here is from genome assembly GCA_033119305.1 of Pinctada imbricata. Lineage (NCBI taxonomy): Eukaryota > Metazoa > Mollusca > Bivalvia > Pterioida > Pteriidae > Pinctada > Pinctada imbricata. Next base: position 20,896,118 of record VSWD01000002.1, read on the forward strand.
TCTGAAATATCTGTTTAACCACTCGGCTAACGCCTCAAGGTAAAACTCAATTTCTAACAGGGGATTTGCCGATACCCTGTCAGTTTTTATAAAACACATGCATGGTAGCCCTAAATCATATACATGTTATAGAAACATCAAACCTTCCACAAATGTTCCCTGTGGGAGGAGGATGGTTTTTGGGGTCAAAGGTCAGGTCACGATGAATGAACTTGGGTTTAATATCCTTTTGGACAGCATAGAAAGCAAGGCATTGATCATTGTAGAATCATGCATCCAACCTTCCACAAATTTTCCCCATGTGAAGAGCTGAATCTTATTGAACATACAGCCGTGTGTTTTTTTTTGTGTTTAAAATAATCTTATCTATGTCTATCCCTTTTTCTTACAATGTTCCTCAAATATAAGATTTTTTTCAGCTTCAGAAGTTACAAGCACAGAACCTGTTCAAGAGGATAAGGGCAGTACTGATGAATTTAACAGAGGTGAGAGGGGACAATATTTAACCAAACAATATAAAGATGATTTGATAAATTCCTACTGACTCAAAATAATAGAATTTATCACCTGTGGGAAGAGGATGGTTTTTGGGGTCAAAGGTCAAGGTCATGATGAATGAACTTAGGTTTAAAATCCTTTTGAACAGCATAGAAAGCAAGGCAATTATTGTAGAATCATGCATCCAACCTTCCACAAATTATCCCCATGTGAAGAGCTGAATCTTATTGAACATACAGCCTTGTGTTATTTTTTGTGTTTAAAATAATCTTATATATGTCTATCCCTTTTTCTTACAATGTTCCTCAAATATTAGATTTTTTTTCAGCTTCAGAAGTTACAAGCACTGAAACTGTTCAAGAGGATAAGGGCAGTACTGATGAATTTAACAGAGGTGAGAGGGGACAATATTTAACCAAACAATATAAAGATGATTTGATAAATTCCTACTGACTCAAAATAATAGAATTTATCACCTTTGGGAAGAGGATGGTTTTTGGGGTCAAAGGTCAAGGTCATGATGAATGAACTTAGGTTTGAAATCCTTTTGAACAGCATAGAAAGCAAGGCAATTATTGTAGAATCATGCATCCAACCTTCCACAAATTATCCCCATGTGAAGAGCTGAATCTTATTGAACATACAGCCTTGTGTTATTTTTTGTGTTTAAAATAATCTTATATATGTCTATCCCTTTTTCTTACAATGTTCCTCAAATATTAGATTTTTTTCAGCTTCAGAAGTTACAAGCACTGAAACTGTTCAAGAGGATAAGGGCAGTACTGATGAATTTAACAGAGGTGAGAGGGGACAATATTTAACCTAACAATGTAAAGATGATTTGATAAATTCCTACTGACTCAAAATAATAGAATTTATCATCTTATACAATGTAATTGTCAGAATTTCATATGATTCATGCCTGCAAATTTCAGTCAATGAAGTTACCTGAAGGCCAAATTCCCATTATTTAGGAAGCTTTATTTAGTATTACGTCAAGTCTACAGAAGCACACCCTGACACATACAAACCCTACAGCTACTGTTGTTTATACAGGAATTGCACGAGTACAATGATATAATGCAGTCAAATTTCTCTTTCTTAAACTCTCAACATAGATATCATGTGTGAAGTTACCAAAACAACCAAGAGAGCTTCAGTCTCTTGTCACCAGTTACTGTGACATATATGTATAATATATCAAAAACAGTTTCATAAGGGGGGGGGGGGCAGTATTTGTCAATTGATGCAATATTTTTTTATAAATTAATCCATTTAAGAAATGACTGTAATAATTTTTTGTCTATCGATGTATAGACAAAAATCCGATGCACAAACTATATAATCCGCGAAGCGGATTATATTTTGTTTGTGCATTGGTTTTTGTCTATACATCGATAGACAGAAAAATTATTACAGTCATTTCTTATAATTTAATTAAATCACTATTTAATCATCTAGTTTATTTTGCAATTGATGTCATTTTAGCGTGGTTGAATTTCAAGTTCAAAACGACGTGATATTTGAACAGGCCTTACGTAGTGGCGCTCGCCGTTAGTGACGTCATAATAGGCGACATTGTTTATACAGCTAGAGATAAAATTTCGCGAGGTACATTTGTATAGGCGTTATACAGACATTACGGGAATAGTTAAATTATATTAAAATGGACTACAAAACAATTTTGAGCAACTTAATGTAAAAATCATGCGTATTGATAACTTCTTTTTGCCAATATAATATTTATGTAAAATTTTACAAAACCGAACTGATTAAATTATCTTAAACGTTGTTCAGACATGCAAATTTATCATCAAATGTGAAAGATAGGGTCATTGACCATTACTTTTGAATGGTAGGTGATCATGGTGATGGGGCTTTCATTTTTCTGATGTATATTCCATGTTGCTTGATGTTTGAATTTGTACCAAATTTTGACCTTGTGACATTGACCTTGGAGTATGAGGTACTTTTTACATAACAGCTGTTAAATTGACAATGATGCCCTCGAGGGTTTTCTTGTTTTACAAACACATGTTATGTATAATGTCCAATTTTAATTACTTTAAGCCCATAAAGAAATTTTATGTACACACGTGACCATGAGCGAGAGTGACACGTAAAATTTGGTTCCTCGACTTTGGTTGATATATTCCATTTCCAACAATTTGGGTGAGTTTATTTGTGAATGAGGATTTATATATAGATTCAGAGATTTATTATTTTTGAAATTTGGGAAAAAAATAGCCAAAATGCCGTCAAAATCCAACAAATCAACAAATAGTGAGAACTTATCACCGAGCGTAAACACCTCGACACTCGAAGGTATTCACGATGCACTCAAGCAGATCAATTGCAGGCTTGATCGCTATGATAAACTGACCACTGAAGTGAGCGATCTTAAGGCTGACATATGGGAACAGGAAGGTATTTCACAGCAGTTGAAATCGGTTGCTGCGGATACAGATCATAACTCTGCAGACATTGAATCTCTCAAAGCAGAAAATAAAAAATTGCGAGACGAATTAAACTTAGTAAGATCGGTCGTGATCAAAATGGACAAAAAAATCACATATATGGAAAGTGAATTAACAGATCTACGATCCCGCTCCATGAGGGACAATATATTAGTCCATAACTTTGCCTACTCAGACGGCGAAAACCTACTTCATGACGTCCCAGCTAAAATCAAAGAGCATTTGGGCGTTGACGTTAAGTTCATACGCATCCATAGAAACGGCGTACGACGTGAGGGGTATAGGCGACCTGTTACAATTACTGGTAAGCTGGAGGATCGTAACCTTAAAGACGTCCTTCTAAGAGCACAAAAAGATGCAAGAAATAACGGTAAACAGGTGCCCTTCTTCATCACTGCACAAGAACCCATCTCGATTACTGAGAATAGAAAGAAAATGTATGAAATATCTGACAATTTAAAGAAAAATGCACAGACAAATGCAAAAGTATCAAAGGGTAAAATAATGCTCCCAAATGGCCATGAGTACGTCGAAGAAGTGAGTCCTCTTCAAAACTGCGATGTGTTGAGTAGCAATGCCGAGTTATTAGACCAGATTAAAGACACCGAAGTAGTCACTCCCCCACCAATGCAGAAAGACGGTAACACGTTTATAGCTGAAGCTAGTATTGTCAAGTCGGTTACCGAAGTGAACAACCTACATTGGAAAGTCCGATGTGGCCGCTCTACAGCAAGCGCTGATCACCATATCTTGGTTTATAGGTTCAAAGACGAACGGGGTAAAATTCACCAGAGCTACCATGATGATGGGGAGTATGGAGCTGGAAGGCGACTCCTGAAGTACATGATCAACACCGAGATAAATAACTGTGCTGTTGTCATATGTCGCTGGAAAGGCAATCGCTTCCTGGGTTATGACCGTTTCTCTATCATGGAAGAGCTGGTATGCATGTCTGCTGATGAACTATACAGTGAATGAAATGCATACTACAAGTAGACGTCATTTGTGTACAGTACCACTGAAACGACTGTAGATTGATCCATCCTGTTATTGTTAAGATGTACTCCGTTCGACCACTCATTCTTAAAGTTAAGATGTAGTATAAGTTTACCTCACCCCTTACCCTCTTTTTGTCTCTTTTCAACCAAAGTTTGAGACTCTAAACATCCGTGAACCACATGATCGGACACGTGGTTACCTTACTGCTTCTATTATCTCTTATTTCTTTCACCATCTTCTATCTGAAACTCTTTCTAAACCCATTCCCAAGCAGAGATATATCTTATTCTACCATTATTCGTGTTAGTCTCATTGTCCTTTTTTGTATTTTAACCCATACTAAACAAAATGTAAATTATGAATGAATTAAGTATAATTTCAGTCAATTGCCAAGGTCTTGGGGAATTTGCAAAACGGAAAGACGTTTTTAAATATTACAGAGATACGAATAGTAACATAATATGCATCCAAGATACACATTTTACTGTGGAAAAAGAAAACGAAATTCGCTGTCAATGGGGATATGAATGTTACTTCAGTTCATTTTCATCAAATTCCAGAGGTGTAGCGATTTTACTTAAAAATAATTTTGAATATGAAGTAAAAGATTATACAAAAGATTCGAACGGTAATATGATAGCTCTTAACATCAAGATTAATGATAAATCTATAACTTTGATAAATATATATGGACCTAATGAAGATTGCCCGTCATTCTTCGAAAACATAACTACAATAATTGATAAATTCTCAAACGACAATATAATTTTGGTTGGAGATTTCAATCTTGTATTGGACCAAACAAACGATGCATTCAATTATTTGCATATTAATAATCCTAGGTCAAAATCAAAAGTTTTGGAAATCGTCGATTCCTATAGTCTCATTGATGCTTATCGTGAAGTTTATCCAGATACCCGCAATTATACTTGGAGAAAAAGAAACCCAATTAAACAAGCAAGACTAGATTTTTTTCTTGTAGATAACGCTTTGATGATAATGCTTAAATCAACTCATATATTAAACAGCTATAGATCTGACCATTCTGCGATTTCACTCACTTTGAAATTAAATGAGTTTAAACACGGAAAGGGACTGTGGAAGTTCAATAATAGTCTTCTTAAAGACCAGGAATATCTTAATCTAATCAATGAAACAATCAAAAACACAAAAGAACAGTACGCAGCACCTGTTTATGAAATGTCAAATTTAAGCGAAATTCCCTGTGAAAACATACAATTTGTAATAAATGACCAGCTATTTCTTGAGATTCTTTTAATGGAGATTAGGGGAAAAACAATTTCTTATGCAAGTCACAAGAAAAAGCTGTTTGAATCAAATGAGAAACAGCTAGTTGAAAAACTAACTACCCTAGAGCAAAACTTTGAAGAAAATCAAAATGAAATTGAAAATGTAAAAACTGAGCTAGAAACATTTAGAAAAGAAAAATTACAAGGTCATATAATTCGATCCAGAGCAAAGTGGGTTACAGAAGGGGAAAAAGCAACGCGTTATTTTTGTAACCTAGAATCTAGGCATTTTTCTTCCAAGACAATATCTATGTTAAATATTAATGGGACAGTCGAAATGGACCAACAAAAAATTCTAAGTAATATTGAAGCTTTCTATAAACAGTTATATCAGAAGAACACAGATATAGATGATGAACTTGAGCTTCATGACCTTTTTAAGGATATAAGCATTAATAAATTAAATGAAATTCAGAAAAATTCCCTTGAAGGAGAAATAACATATGAAGAAGCTGGCAGCAGCCGTAAACGAATGACCCATAACAAAAGCCCCGGATCAGACGGATTTTCTGTCGAATTCTTCAAAATGTTTTGGAAAAATTTAGGACACTTCATTGTAAGATCAATAAATTACGGTTATAATAATTCTCAGCTTTCGGTCACACAACGCCAAGGGATAATAACTTGTATTCCAAAGGAAGGAAAACCTAGGCAATATCTGAAAAATTGGAGACCAATTTCTCTCTTAAACGTAGTATATAAGATAGCTTCAAGTTCAATTGCTTCAAGAATGAAAAAAGTACTCCCCTCTATAATTACCTCAGAACAAACAGGATTTATGCCCGGAAGATATATCGGAGAGAACACACGTTTAATATTTGATATAATGTTTTATACGGAAAAATATAATATTCCTGGAACCCTTCTACTAATAGATTTCGAAAAAGCGTTTGATAGCATATCGTGGAAATTTATTGAAAAAACTTTGAAATTCTTTAATTTTGGGCAGTCTTTTTGTGACTGGATATCAGTTTTTCAGAATAACTCAATATCTGCAGTCTCTCAGGCTGGATTCTTATCTAACTTCTTTAATTTGGAAAGGGGCTGCCGTCAAGGTGACCCAATTTCCAGCTATATTTTTCTCATTTGTGCCGAAATACTATCACTGAGAATTAAGAATAACGCATTGATTAAAGGAATTAAGATTCGAGACGATGAATACAAAATTAGTTTATTTGCTGATGATACAACCCTCATACTTGATGGATCTGAAACATCTTTGAGAGAAGCCGTTAAAGAATTAGAACTATTTTACAAAATTTCCGGACTGAAAATTAATATTGCGAAAACAAACATTGTTTGGATTGGCAGTAGACGATTCGACACAGAAAGATTTTGTGATGACATGAACTTCTCTTGGACAACAAATTTTAAGCTCCTAGGTATAGAGTACGATACGGATCTGACAAAAACTGTGATTCTGAATTATGACAAAAAACTGGTAAAAATCAAGTCTATCATTAAACAATGGCAGAAACGTCGACTCACTCCCATCGGAAAATTAACCATAATTAAAACTCTCATTATATCTCAATTAAATCACTTATTTATATCTCTTCCAAATCCACCAGAAAAATTCTTTAAAGAACTGAATTCTGTATTATTTGAATTTCTATGGAATTCCAAAATAGATAAAATTAAAAGAGATGTTGTTTGTCAAGATTACATCGAAGGAGGACTACGAATGATTGATTTGCAAAGCTACGTAAAAGGACTTAAAACAACATGGATCAGACGAATAGTAAATAACGAGTGTGCTCCATGGATAAATTTAGCAAATAATTTCATCGAAATAAACTATATCACTAAAACTGGGCCAGAAAAATATAATGAGAAGAATCACAAAATTGATCATCCGTTTTGGAACGATGTAATGAAAGCATGGATAGAACTAAATAGAAAACAAGACCCTATGACATGGGAAGAATTCATATCTCAACCTCTATTTTATAACAATAAATTCACAATAAATAAAAATCCATTCTTCGTTCCATCATTGTTCTTAAAAGGAGTTTATTTTGTAAACGACATCCTGGATGAAAACGGAAAATTTATGGATTTCCAATCAGTTTCAAACAAATACGATATAAATACGGATTACTTGACTTACTTTTCACTAGTAAATTCAGTAAAATCATATCAAAGGAAACTATGTAAGTTAAAAACGAAAAATCTTAAAATTCCAGCTCCTTTTATTCCTGGACACATGCATATAATCTTCAAGCAAGATAAAGGTTCGAAAGAAATGTATAATATCTTATCAAAAAGAATAATTGTGCCAAAAGGGAAATCAAAATGGAATGATTATGTCCAAATAAATGATGATGAGTGGAAAAAAATTTACACTCTACCTTTCAAACAGTATACATGTACAAAAATGCGATGGCTTCAATTTCGAATCAATCACTTTATCCTAACTACAAACTCCTTTTTGTACAAAATTGGCAAAACTCAATCACCTTTTTGTACTTTCTGTTTACGTGAAAGAGAAAGCATAATACATTTAATGTGGGAATGTGAAGAAGTTCAGAAACTCTTACATGACTTTCATCTCTTTTGTTTAGACAAAGGAAAAAACATCGATTTTTCTTTAAAACGTTTTATTTTTGGAGATGTTGATGACTACTCTGCCCAAAACCTTATAATGATGTCGCTTAAATTGTACATTTACAGATGTAGATGCTTAAACAAAAATTTGAACGTAAGACGCTTTACTATAGAACTTAAATATCTATACGAGGAGAATAGATACACTGCAACAAAAGAAAAAAAAGTAGACGAATTCAGCAATAAATGGCTCTCCTGGAATTTCCTTGGTCAATTGCCGTAAAATACCTGACTACATATTTCTATATGTTATTTACGATTATAAATTAGATCTCTGCTGAACACCTCCCCCCCCCCCCGCCCACTCCTTTACTCTTTTTCTTATCTCTGTCTTTATAAAGTGTCTCAGATTAGTAAATCAATAAAGTACTACTTCTCTAGGATTACATTGTATGCAATGCATATATTATCAGATGACCGCAATGTCATTTAAACCATGGAAAATATACCTACCTATTTTATGTCACGCTTGTAAACCACATTTAATCTTTAGATCCTTATCATGTTAACTAGGTGACAACAGTGTCATCAGTTTAAACTCCTTTCAACATGTACATTAAATGTTATTTCTGTTTGGACATTTTGTAAATAAATAAAGAGAGGTGCTATGATGATTCAAGCTTAGCTCAATATAAGTGTGAAGACACTGGAGAGGAGTGCAGACTATCATGAGTGTCCATCAGTCATCCTGTCCGTCCGTCCGTCATCCTTTTATTTACAGAGTTTACCACCTGAGCAATAAATTGCGCTTTGCTTCAAATTTTATAGTATTGTTTTTGATGTTTGACCAATTTACCACTTAAACCTGAAAGTCTTTATCTTGACTACTCAATATGAAAATAAGATTTCTTTTCTTCCTACTATATATATGTATTGACATATAAAGTTGAACCCCAAATAAGTACCATCTGTTTCCATTATTATAGAATAATTCCCTTAATAAACCTGATTTTTTTTCTTGTAGTGTGACTTAGTCAATATGGGAATACATGTACATGCTGTCTTGAGACATGGCCTTGAAAATATAAAAAATTCATACAACGTCCTTGAAGAATGACCTTGTTATGGGAACTTATACTATGCCTTTGTGCTATGACCTTGAAAATATGGAAATTTACGCTCTGCCCTAGATGTAAATCGTCTCTCATGAGAAAATTTATTATATTTCATAACAACTAGACCATAATAGATGTATTGAGTTAACCAACATGTATATTAGAATGGATAATTTCTGCCCTCCTCAATAACGAAGACATATTAATAAAATTTCTCTGCAACTCCTCCCTGGTGTCATCGCATATGAGTGAGGCTATACGACTGAGCACTTAAAAAAAAAAAAAAAAAAAAAGAAATTTTATGTTTTGTTCGTCTGTCTGTCAATCCATCAATGAACACTTAAGTTGTGATATATGGTATAAAATATATTACGTGAGAATACCATATATTGATGAATGATACTCATTTCAGATCCAAGTAACTCTGCTTTAGTAGGGATTACAGCCTCAGCTGATGGCGCCTATCAGAGAAGGGGTTCAGAGAGATGTTACAATAGCTTATCAGGTAAGGGTATATTATTGCTTTCAGGGGCATAGCCAGAGTGCAATTAATGAGTACATACCACTGAGGCAGGGTTTTTTTTGCTGCCTACAAGACCCAAATTGGTGTAGGACGAAGAGGACAACAAGTGGTTGAAGCCCCCTGAAGATTATGAATTGGAGTATTTATAAGCAATACTAATGTCATATCATTCTATAAGCAATATTAATTAATGTCATCATTCTGAGCCTTTATTTAAAATTATTTCCATTGCAGAAGTATCCCCAGGTTACCTGTACATAATCATTAAGCGCCTGTTAGGCAAAGGGATTTATAAGCTTAAAATGCATCAAAGATGCAAATTGCCAAGTTGCAAAACTTGAATGGTCTCGACAGATGGGAATTTTCACTGGCATGTTTCAGGTTGATACACATTCATATATGATTCAGAAACTTCGTTTCTTAAGAATAACAATGGAAATTAAATGATAAGGTTACCTTAGATAATTATTTATAATATGGATCTATATGAGTCATACATGTATAACCCTTATGTCGTTTAATACATGCCAGAATTTGGCCAAATTGAAAAGCAAAATCTGGTCTGTGAAATGGCAAAGTCCGTCTGTCTGTTGTTTAAAGTCTTTTTATAGAAACTGTTTGGAGCAACAACTTTTAACTTCAAACATGGTGATAGACCTTGATGAGAGGAATCAAATGCAGCAACAAATTTTGACCTTCACCTTTCACATTGAGATAGAAATAAGTTCTAAATTTGTGTTTTAGCCATTAGGGAGAAAACTATGAGGATAATTGACAAGTACCTGTACATAATCATTATCCATAAATTGACCTTTTGTTTGAGAGACCTTGATTTCTACCTTGAGATTTTGACCTTGAAGTATGACCTACTTATCAAAAACATTGATCTTGACTGTACCTTTTGAACTATTAGGGGTAGGGATTTCATATTTTACCTTCAAACTCCATATAATAGGACCTTACATTTGTGACCTTGAACTGTTAACCCAGTTACCTTGACCATGAAGTTTGACCTCCTTATCTTAAAATGTACCTTGACCACATCTTAGAGCCTGAAGGTTCTAGGGATTTCATATTTCATGTTCAAACTCCTCGTGATGAGACCTTTCATTTGTTACCTTGCCTTTTGACCTAGTGACCTTGACCTTGAAGTTTGACCTACATTTCAGAGAGACATAAATTTTAGTTACATCTTTTGAACTAGAAAGGATATTGCTTCAATAGTTAACTTATCTATCCCTTACAACAAGACCTTTCAATGAGATTTCAACTTTTGACCAAGTGCGGCCTTAACCTTAAAATTTCAAACTTGGCTATTTCTCTTAAATAATTAGCCACATTGCTTTCATATCTTAATTTTCTTTGTATTAGGTTGATCAAAATTTAACTAATAAATCTCTTTTCTTCAGGTGCATGAGAAACTTGGTCTGAGTCCTGGAAGTTCTACGAAAGCTACAGCAAAAGTTCGAGATCGGAATGTGCAAAGAAAGCAATTAATTTCAAAAACAAAGAAATTCAAGGTAAAGATATACAAATGTACATCCATTATTGGCAAGACCTTTTATTTGAGACTTTGACTGTTGATCTTGCAACCTTGACCTTGAAAATTAACCTACTTTTGAAAAGAAAAACATTAAGATAGCTATATCTCTTGAACCGCGTACGTGGCAGGGCTCTAATATGAGACCTTGACTTCTGACCTACAGTCCGCGCGGCATGAATAAAATTTTTGTGAAACATTTACTGTACTGCTAATGGGGAAGTCAGGAGGCGTTTTAACTGTTCAGTGTTTGGCGGTTTTTGACTGTGAAAAACGAATAAGTCAGTGAAAAAAATAGGGAATTTGTTTCACCAAGAGTGCTGACTTTAATATATAAATAAGTTAAACTAATTTACATTATCTACATGTGGTATGATGCTTTGCAATGCATCCCTTATTTCTATAAAGTGGCCAGTTACATGTCTCTTTTCTTATCGTTGCAGCTCAGAAGACTTCAGTTAAAATGTGAAAGAAATGCCCAGTCCAAAAGTCTAGAAATTCGAGAGGGAGATACTTACAGCTCTAATATAGCAGCAGGTAAACTGTTTCTATATATTTACATCATATGTGTATTAGTTTTTTTAGCTCACCTGTAATAGAGCACCGTCCACATTTTTGACTTCTTCTCCAGAACCACTGAAGGGATTATGATGAAACTTAGTACTCATGGTCTTTAGTTTAAAAAAATATCTTAATCACTTGTAAATGAGTGAATAAAACAAAACAACTAGGAGAGCTACAGTCTTGTGGTTTATAAACATCACAGACATAGTCCTAGTGAGGAATGAATCATCAACCTTTTTGGTCACTGACATGACACTCTTTCCATTTTTTTAGAAAATTGTATCCTAGTTTTGAAAATCACAAACAAGAGACATTGGTGACAAAATTACTCAATGAGTCCTATGAAGCCCATAACGCTTTGGCTGACTGTATTTACTTGCAGAAACTGGTAGATCGAGAAAGCAATTGTGACTATTTATTCAAAGACTTGATTTTTTATCCATCTCAATTGTCACCACAAAGAGTGCTTGCTGCGGAATCATCAATTGAAAAACTAGTGGAGAAAAAAGTAATTTCCAAGTGTATTGCCAAAAAGATGACAAAAATGGACTAACTTTTCATCACTTGCATCTAGCGTTCAAACGAGACGGTATTGATGGTTTAACATCACTTCTTACTGAGAAAGATAATGATGGAAAAGTTAGAGTAACTAACTGTAAATCAGTTATCCAGAAAGTTGCAAATTTTTTCTGTGTAGAGGAATAATGTATTCCATTTCATTTACAAAGTGAATATAATGTATGAATGAACATTGTGTTATATATAAGACAAATATAGAGCTGTGTATTGGAGGTAATATATTGCAACATGCCATAAATTAGTATTGGGATTAATTGTAAAATTGTAGGATTTCATATTTTACTTTTAAAGAATGTAAAGAAAAACTTTGCTTTATGTCGAAGAAAGAACTTCAGAAACAAGAATCACCCAAAGTGATGTTTATATCCCTCGCAAGACTTTTTTTCTTTACGGATTCATTTGTGACATGACATTCAATTTCTCACATTGAATGCCCTTATACAAGTTATACAGTCAAGGTAAAATGCTTTTGATTGAAAACATAAGTAGTACTTAGTACAATGTATATTGAATACATATTCCTATAAGGTCAAGGTACTAAGGTCGTCTTTGTATTAAAATGTAATACTTGTTTTGCTGTGGGTGCTGCAACCTGGTGTTGTTGGAGATCCCTCCTTTATTATGGTGAAAATGTGTGTGCAATATAAGAGCCCTATCACTTATAACTGAGGAGATATCTGCTTTAAGAAATTCTTAACCAAAACATCATTACATGTATACAGTCAAGGAGCAAGATCAAGGTCACGAGTTCAAATATCTTGGTATCAAAATGTAATTCTTGTTATGGTGAATGTGTGTATGGAATGTAAAAACCCTATAGTTATACATTTTGTACTTGAAGAAATATTATACTTTGAGAACTTTGAACTGGACGGACAGATAGATGGACAGGGTGTTTCCAATATCCCCCCCCTCAAACATCCGTTCTTGACAGTGATTTTTTTTTAAATGTATCATTGTACACATTGAGGACGAATATATTGCAATATACTGGTATAGTCTGCAAGTTTTATCTCACAGCACTATAGACAAATACCTGTTTTTGTTATGATATTATGATAATAAGTATATCAATAATTTATTAATGGTGCCCCAATGAGGGACTCTTTATACATACATGTAGCTGAATTCAACATATAATCAAATACTCAAAATGTTTTATTTGTATCATCACAGGCACATGTATTCCTTGGAATATTGCCAATCTATATGCAGTTACAGAAATATCATATTACCTGCTATTGAATTCAAAGACGTTTAACACCATAACAAATTTCAGAAAATTTGATGTATGACATAATTAGTACCATTTTAAAGGTTATATCATATCTCTATATAAAATCAAATATGTAATACATTTCGATGAAATTACATGATTGTTTTTTAACCTTGTTGATGTTATTAAAGTAATAAGTAATCAGAACCTTGTTGATGTTATTAAAGTAATAAGTAATCAGAACCTTGTTCATGTTATTAAAGTAATAAGTAATCAGAACCTTGTTGATGTTATTAAAGTAATAAGTAATCAGAACCTTGTTGATGTTATTAAAGTAATAAGTAATCAGAACCTTGTTGATGTTATTAAGTAAAGTAATCAGTATTTCATGTTACTTAAGTATAAGTCATAGCAACCTTGTTGATGTTATTAAAGTTAATAAGTAATCAGCACCTTGTTGATGGTATTCAAGTAATAAGTACTTCAGAACCTTGTTTGATGTTATAAAGTCATAAGTAATCAGCAACCTTGTTGATGTTATTAAAGTAATCAAGTAATCAGAACCTTGTTGACGTTATTAAGCTATAAGTACATCAGAACCTTGTTGATGTTATTAACGTAATAAGTAATCAGCACCTTGTTGATGTTATTAAAGTAATAAGTAATCAGGAACCTTGTTGATGTTATTAAAGTAATAAGTAATCAGAACCTTGTTGATGTTATTAAAGTAATAAGTAATCAGAACCTTGTTGCATGTTATTAAAGTAATAAGTAATCAGAACCTTGTTCATGTTATTAAAGTAATAAGTAATCAGAACCTTGTTCATGTTATTAAAGTAATAAGTAATCAGAACCTTGTTGATGTTATTAAAGTAATAAGTAATCAGAACCTGTTCAGTTATTAAAGTAATAAGTAATCAGAACCTTGTTCATGTTATTAAAGTAATAAGTAATCAGAACCTTGTTCATGTTATTAAAGTAATAAGTAATCAGAACCTTGTTGATGTTATTAAAGTAATAAGTAATCGAACCTTGTTGATGTTATTAAAGTAATAAGTAATCAGAACCTTGTTGATGTTATTAAAGTAATAAGTAATCAGAACCTTGTTCATGTTATTAAAGTAATAAGTATCAGAACCTTGTTCATGTTATTAAAGTAATAAGTAATCAGAACCTTGTTGATGTTATTAAAGTATAAGTAATCAGAACCTTGTTGATGTTATTAAGTAATAAGTAATCAGAACCTTGTCATGTATTAAAGTAATAAGTAATCAGAACCTTGTTGATGTTATTAAAGTAATAAGTAATCAGAACCTTGTGATGTTATTAAAGTAATAAGTATATCAGAACCTTGTTGATGTTATTAAAGTAATAAGTAATCAGAACCTTGTTGCATGTATTAAAGTAATAAGTAATCAGAACCTGTTCATGTATTAAAGTAATAAGTAATCAGAACCTTGTCATGTTATTAAGTAATAAGTAATCAGAACCTTGTTCGATGTTATTAAAGTTAATAAGTAATCAGAACCTTGTTGATGTTATTAAAGTAATAAGTAATCAGAACCTTGTTGATGTTATTCAAGTAATAAGTAATCAGAACCTTGTTGATGTTATTAAAGTAATAAGTAATCAGAACCTGTTCATGTTATTAAGTAATAAGTAATCAGAACCCTTGTTCATGTATTAAAGTAATAAGTAATCAGAACCTTGTCATGTTATTAAAGTAATAAGTAATCAGAACCTTGTTGATGTTATTAAAGTAATAAGTAATCAGAACCTTGTTCATGTTATTAAAGTAATAAGTAATCAGAACCTTGTTCATGTTATTAAAGTAATAAGTAATCAGAACCTTGTTCATGTTATTAAAGTAATAAGTAATCAGAACCTTGTTGATGTTATTAAAGTAATAAGTAATCAGAACCTTGTTGATGTTATTAAAGTAATAAGTAATCAGAACCTTGTTCATGTTATTAAAGTAATAAGTAATCAGAACCTTGTTCATGTTATTAAAGTAATAAGTAATCAGAACCTTGTTGATGTTATTAAAGTAATAAGTAATCAGAACCTTGTTGATGTTATTAAAGTAATAAGTAATCAGAACCTTGTTGATGTTATTAAAGTAATAAGTAATCAGAACCTTGTTGATGTTATTAAAGTAATAAGTAATCAGAACCTTGTTGATGTTATTAAAGTAATAAGTAATCAGAACCTTGTTGATGTTATTAAAGTAATAAGTAATCAGAACCTTGTTCATGTTATTAAAGTAATAAGTAATCAGAACCTTGTTCATGTTATTAAAGTAATAAGTAATCAGAACCTTGTTCATGTTATTAAAGTAATAAGTAATCAGAACCTTGTTCATGTTATTAAAGTAATAAGTAATCAGAACCTTGTTGATGTTATTAAAGTAATAAGTAATCAGAACCTTGTTGATGTTATTAAAGTAATAAGTAATCAGAACCTTGTTGATGTTATTAAAGTAATAAGTAATCAGAACCTTGTTCATGTTATTAAAGTAATAAGTAATCAGAACCTTGTTGATGTTATTAAAGTAATAAGTAATCAGAACCTTGTTGATGTTATTAAAGTAATAAGTAATCAGAACCTTGTTCATGTTATTAAAGTAATAAGTAATCAGAACCTTGTTCATGTTATTAAAGTAATAAGTAATCAGCTTTTGCATTTATATTTCTGAATAATGACATCACACACTGTATATGCAGAGAGAATCACTTGTCCAAGAAGTAATTTCTAATGCATTTGAATTAAGAGGGTAATATGCATGTTTGTTATGTATTTGAATGATTTGAAGGCATAAATTGTATAATTTTTTTGTCACAAATTTATATTTACTATGACGTGAAGGTCTGGCAATGACCTCCTTCCCTCCTCCAAAGCCAAAATGGGCGATGAATTATTCATCTTATGAAACGAAGCAAGGCGGAGTCAAATTAGACAAGAGGAAAATGCATTGCTAATTTTATTATCTTTGAGACCTTCAATTTCAAGTTGTGTGCCCTTACATATTTTGACGATAAATTTTAATGGCCGTCTTTCTTTAGAAAAAAATGTACTAACCATATGATATGTCATAAAGGAAAAATATACGAGTACATTTATCCTTTATGAGACCTTTTTTTTCAAAATAAAAGGCAAAGATGTTAAAAATGGTTTTGAAATGTTCCCTGAACCACCCAAAAATGGTAAAACTTGTAACGCGCTTGATATATTCTGTCTTATATTTCTCTTTTCAATATGTCAACATGCCATCAAATTCTCTATTTCAATTTTTTGCCGGATTGCAAAGCAATTCCGGCCTATAGATTGACGATGTCCGTCGGTCCGTCCGTCTGTCTGTCTGTCCTGTCCGTCCATCTGCCGTCAACATTTGGTTAAAGTTTCTGGTTGAGGCAAAATCTAAGGAACTATATGCAGTAGAAACTTTATATTATACATGAAGCTTGCCATAACATTTGACTTAGTGACCTTGACCTTGGAATTTGACCTACTCATAGATTTTGTTTAAAGTTCCTGGTTTAAGCAAAATCTATTGAACTGTATGCAGTAGAAACTTTATATTATACATGAAGCTTGCCCATGACAAGACCTTTCAATTTATGCGGTAACATTTGATGACCTAGTGACCTTGACCTTGGACTTTGACCTTGCTAAGGATTTTGGTTTTAAGTTCCTGATTTAAGCAAAATCTATGGAACTGTGTGCAGCAGAAACTTTATTTTATACATGTAGGTTGCCTCTGACAAAACCTTCCAATTTATGCTGTATTATTTGACCTATTGACCTTGACCCAGTTAGTTACAAAAACTTACTTTGCAATCCGGCCATACCGTCTTTAGCGGTGTTTTATTTATTACTCATTTTTACTGCAAAAGGTAGAGTAAAAGTTATTTGTAAAATTGCACAAATATGTTTTGAGATGGTCCCTTAAATATTTTGACAGAAGAATTTTGCTGTCTAATGATACAAAAATATATACTAAGAAATATTATATGCCATAAACAAGATATATATGTGCTCATTCATCCTTTATGAGACCTTTTTTTCAAAATAAAGGGCAAAATGTTAAAAATATGATTTTGAAATGTTCCCTGAAGCACCCACAAACGGTCAAACTTGGAAAGAACTTGATATATTCTGTCTTTTGTATCTCTTTTCAATATGTCAACATGCCATCAAATTCTCTATTTTATTTTTTTTTATAATTTCAATTTTACTGCAATTGGTGGAGTAAAAGTTATGTGTAAAATTGCACAAATATGCTTTGAGATGGCCCCTTAAATATGTTGACAGAAGAATTTTGCTGTCTAATGATACAAAAATATATACTAAGAAATATTATATGCCATAAACAAGAAATATATGTGCTCATTCATCCTTTATGAGACCTTCTTTTCAAAATAAAGGGCAAAATGTTAAAAATACGATTTTGAAATGTTCCCTGAAGCACCCACAAACGGTCAAACTTGGAAATAACTTGATATATTCTGTCTTATATATCTCTTTTCAATATGTCAACATGCCATCAAATTCTCTATTTCAGTTTTTTTATTATTTCAATTTTACTGCAATAGGTGGAGTAAAAGTTATTTGTAAAATTGCACAAATATGCTTTGAGATGGCCCCTTAAATATTTTGACAGAAGAATTTTGCTGTCTTATGATACAAAAATATATACTAAGAAATATTATATGCCATAAACAAAAATATATGTGCTCATTCATCCTTTATGAGACCTTTTTTTGCAAAATTAAGGGCAAAATGTTAAAAGTATGATTTTGAAATGTTCCCTGAAGCACACACAAACGGTCAAACTTGTACAGAAGTTGATATATTTTGTCTTATGTATCTCTTTTCAATATGTCAACATGCCATCAAATTCTCTACTTCAGTTTTTTTATAATTTCAATTTTACTGCAATAGGTGGAGTAAAAGTTACGTGTAATATTGCACAAAATATGTTTTGAGATGGTCCCTTATATAATTTGACGAAAATATTCTGCCGTTTTTCTATAGAAAAATAAATACTAACAATTATAATAAGTCGTTAACAAGAAATATATAGGCTCATTCGTCTTTTATGAGGCTTTTATTTCAATATATAGGGCAAATATGTCAAAAATATGATTTTGAGACGTTCCCTGAAGCTCACACAGACGGTCAAACTTCCACAGAACTTGATAAATTCCACCAAATGTTTCCATTTTCATTATATATTTATGCCATCAAATTCTCTATTTCAGTTTTTTTAAATTTGCAATTTTAATGCAGAAAATTTTGGGTTTTTTTATGAAATCATATGAAAAAACAAGGAAATCTTTGAGATGGTCCCCCTTAAATACGAAACGGTCAAATTTGTTCATTCTTCACCAAACTCTTGTATTCAAGTAAATGACATTATGATATGAATTTAATTAAAATCTCTACTTCTGTTTTTGAGATATCTTATTGTCCAGGGCCTCGTTAATTACATAGATCGAACGAAGTTACACGGAATAATACGAAACGCACCAACAACGGATCCGGGTCACCACATCCCCCTTCTTCAACAGAATTTCTCCAAAATTATGTTTGAGAAACAGATGCGTTGTTTGTTTAGTTCATTAATAAATGTTGCACTTCATACATATCTTATTTATACATATATCAAATATATCAATGTCATATTATACTAGTGGATTTTCAACCTTCGTTCTGATATTCAGATCTAATGACTGATACTGTGTAAAATATACAATCAATATCTGAAATTTTCTAGTAATAATGACATATGCAAAAATTGTCCCATGTATGACATAAGTTCACTGTTCCCATTCATGATGATGGTCTTACTACTATATGAAGACTGACTATGAATGAATTAACAAAAAGATCAAAACAACCTAGGCATCACTATCTGTGACCTAAACAATCATTGTAAAAATATAAATCTTGCAAAGGAATATTATATTTCTAAAGTTTCTGAATAGTAAAAACAATGTTATAAACACCAAAGACCTTTCAGCTTAACATTGTCATTATGATTTAGCATATCATCACATACACATATATTTGAACAAAATTACATAATGAAGCATTGTAATGATTAGAACTATGCGATAGTTAATGGATACAATCAACATTTAATTCTTCTTAGTTTTCAATTTAAAAATAGGTATCTAGATGATCATATCATCATAAGTAAATATAAAAGTATATTGTCTTTTCACTTTATTACACAAATTACACAAATCATAGTGTCATTATCTTAGATTGTCATTTCAATGACATAATTCATGCATAAAAAGGCAAATAATATGCAACTTTCATACATTACAAATCATATCAAATATATCCCATATCAAATTGAAACACAAAATATCTTATAAAGTGTCAAATATTAACCCTGAATAAAAGGTGGGGGTTTACTTTAAACTGAACTCTGAGATTTCTCAACATTCAAAGGATAACCACATTGAATTCTTCTCAGGCTCACCTACAAACTGGACAAGATACTCAGTTTCACCATTGTTTACACGCTGACCCAACACTTTCCTAACTTTAAAATAAGGGGACTTTGTCTCACCACCAGAGGAAATATTGGACGAAGAATGAAACCGAGTAGGTTTTCTCCGAACACGCTGCGGTCGTTTAAGGTGGCTCCACACACCTACCCCCCAAAAAGATCCTCTCGTTTAATATTTCTGAAACTCTCAGAATTTGATAATTGGTGCTCGTACAAGATTAAATTTTGCTAAGTATGAACAAAATCGAACCTTGTAACCATATGGCCTCTCCCTCACAATAATTAAGCTAATTAATTATTCATATTATTAATAATTAGTTACATGTATATGGAAATTGCTAACTTGAGTTTTCTAAAGGTAAAGGGGAATCACTCTAACTTAATTCCTTGACTTAAAGTTCGAACTTCACATTGAGATAATTAACTTTATTTTGTAAATTCTTATATCTGTTTAATTCGATTCCCACGATGCTGAGAACACTGCAGTAATTGGCACACCTGCAAGTACTTTAGCCTTTGTTTTTCATATGAGTTAATTGAAAGCTGATCGGAAATCTCTCCGTAAAAGCCATTAAGGTTCTCTATTTGGAAGAATCTAATTTTCAAAATGTCTTTTTAATCAAAAACCAATTACTTATTATTTTGTGCAGGTGTTAGCAATTTCCAATCTTCCACATATATACTCGGCGCATCGTTTTGCCGACCACTCCAATTCAGTTTAAGTTTTTTTAGTTAGGTTTAGACTCCGCTCATGTACTGTCAACATGTAACGTTTTTAATAAACTTAGAACTTTATTCGGACTTCAGTTTATAGTTTCAACATGACAATGTAATACACAACGCGAACTACACACCCATAACCTGTAGGCCATTGCCTTACAAGTTGTAATTTGGCGCCGTGTCCTAGACGAACTAGGGGAAAAATGAATAAGTTTATTGCCGAGAATGCAGACGATGCACGCCGCGGAACCAGGGTATAACGACCAGAGGATGAACACTTCACTTTAAACGAAATAAGTGATAAAGGTAGGGCACATTTACTTTCTCAAAGTACTCTCAGATTGATTGACCATGTATTTTTGTAAATGTTATTTTTAATTTTTGAATGTTGAATAATTCTTTTCTCTTTTCATGAAGAAATGACGGACATAGACAACAAAGCGTTTCGGATTTTTGGAATCGGTCGTGATTCACGTAGTTTTGGGTTGATTAAAGATTTAGGCTTCGGTCGTTTTGAGAATTTTGGTTTTTCTCCGCCGCTCAGTCAGGGTCAAGATCAGGGTCCCGTCATGTCGCTAGAACGCCGTGGTATAGGCGTGGGACCGTTGTAATAGATGGGGGAGTATCCGTCTCTGTAAGGTTTTTCAAGATGATAGAACATTACAATTAAGAGGATATTTCGATGGAACCCATATATTCCAGTTTGTTAGGTGATGAGCTGTTGAATTTGCTCGGTATATGGCGATGAAACGCCGAAAAATGGCACCAGTAGAAATTTTTGGGAACGTGGAAAGCTCGTTCGGGTTTGTTGGGTATACATGTACAACCCTGTCATTTCTAATTTGTGCTATGTGAGAGCACGTAATTTTTTTTTCGGATTATATGACACCATCGTGGTATTCATCATCTTATGTATGTTTTGTGCTGTCATTTTGGAGGTCTTGATTTTTTTTTATTTCAAGAAAGGGAGAAAATGGTAAATATCTTAAATTAAAAAAAATCGGTCAAAGTTTTATTGGAATTTCATGTCAAAGTTAATCTGGTGTATATAGTAGCAACAGTGTACCCTTAGTTTGCATGTTTTTGTGTTTGATTATTCATTTTAGCCCAATAGTACTCTGCTTTTTGCACTTTATAGTTTTAATTGGCCTTCATTTTGGGTATTCATGTTATAGTTCTCACTCATCAGTCAATGAGCGCTAATAAGTTTGACCTACGTTTGACTAGCAACATGCATGAACAATCTTTTCAATTGTTAGATATTTTTTCTTTTATTAATTAATTTTTGTATTTGTCTAAAATAAATACAGAAGACCTGTATTTCGTATAAAGTCAGTCAATGTTTTCAAAATTAACTTTATCCAAGTATTGCTAAAAAATCTCATTTTGGAAATCATTTACTTAGTTGGAGTACAGGCATCTAAATTATTTTTGTAAGTTCAAAATTTATGGTCAATTAGAGGTACAGAGAAAATCCGGTGTCATAAACTACCTGTAACCAGAGACAATGATAAGAAATGATGCAGACTTGATACTTTTATCGCTTGGATTAGACGACGATACAAGATAAAACAGTGAAGTTCCAGATGTGCAGTCTTATTTAGCTCCTTGATTATTGGAATCGCCTGTTGTGGTACGAGAGACAAATTAGCGTACAAGTTTATCACCAAGGCATTAAATCAAATCAGACGGTAGCAGAAAAGAAGTCTGAAGCAGTGACGTCAGGTATCTCTGTGCACGATGTTAGCCGTGTGGCAGGATGTCAAACCAGCCCGTCACTTTTAACATTATTTCGCAGATTTTATGACAGGGTGAAATTTGTCATAGCGAAATTGAAGACAGCAGAACCAGATTGGACATGTTGCACCTAATGACCTGCCTGATCGACTCTTTAAATGAGAGCATTGAATACCCCGTCGCTTTTCTGGGTGCATGGCGTCATCCAGATTACGGGAAGATCTTGGTAATGTCACTAATATCAATATTCGTCAAAGCAGGGTCAAGATGGAAGATAAACTCAAAATCCCGGGTGGAGTAAGAAGACGAAACAAATAACGATTCGATGATTATTGGTATACCAAACCAAGTAGACGACAAAGAGGTCCGAATCATTCGTTTTACTCCTCAGAGGTTGCAAAGTTCATGAAGAAGGACCGTAGATGAAACCTAAGACATACGGAATTAAAGACCAAAGAAAAACGGCCGTATGAAGAGAAGATAAAGAAGTGAATTAAATCGATGTTGTGTCTTAGTGAAAAAGCAGAGTAAATGTATAAACATATGTATTATGCATCTTATTCATGTTTAATATTGATATTTGCTTTTGTACATTGCTTGTTATATAATCGAAATTTAGGATACGTATTGGCCTTGGGTAAAGGTATTTCTTTTGTAGGTCATGGTCAGTGAACATTGATTATTAGATGAAAATCGGGTCACTCTGTAGGAACAGTGAATAAGAACTCGACATGCAAAGACTTTATATTTCATGTGATTTAATTTGATATTAGTAAATTTTAATTTCAGAGTGAACCCTGATGATGTTTCCTTGAGTTATGCATTATTGTGGTGTCAAGGCCATGCGTTTAGAAAATAACCAAGTATTATAAAAGATTCACACAAAGTTTTGGATGGTAATTGAAAGTTATCTTAAAGTTCAGAATAACGATTGAAATCCAAACAATTTGAATCTTGGTTATTTTCTTAAGTGGGGGAGTATTGTAACCATATGGCCTCTCCCCCACAATAATTAAGCTAATTAATTATTCATATTATTAATAATTAGTTACATGTATATGGAAATTGCTAACTTGAGTTTTCTAAAGGTAAAGGGGAATCACTCTAACTTAATTCCTTGACTTAAAGTTCGAACTTCACATTGAGATAATTAACTTTATTTTGTAAATTCTTATATCTGTTTAATTCGATTCCCACGATGCTGAGAACACTGCAGTAATTGGCACACCTGCAAGTACTTTAGCCTTTGTTTTTCATATGAGTTAATTGAAAGCTAATCGGAAATCTCTCCGTAAAAGCCATTAAGGTTCTCTATTTGGAAGAATCTAATTTTCAAAATGTCCTTTTAATCAAAAACCAATTACATTGTACTTATTATTTTGTGCAGGTGTTAGCAATTTCCAATCTTCCACATATATACTCGGCGCATCGTTTTGCCGACCACTCCAATTCAGTTTAAGTTTTTTTAGTTAGGTTTAGACTCCGCTCATGTACTGTCAACATGTAACGTTTTTAATAAACTTAGAACTTTTATTCGGACTTCGGTTTCTGTTTTTCAACATGGCTGATTAATACACAACGCGAACTACACCCATAACCTGTAGGCCATTGCCTTACAACCTACGTAACTGTTTTCATGACGTTTTGAATTTTGGCGGTTTTGGGGTTTCTCTTCTATATTTGACAACGTTGCCAATTTGAAGAAAGTATGCTGATTTTAAAATTATTCTGCTGAATTTATGAATGTTTTTATGATTTAATTTTATATTTAAACTATCTTTTCATCTTTAAACAAAGAAATTACTAATGCACTCTCATCCTGAGGAATTTTTTATTTGGTGAGGCAGGGTCAGAGTTCTCAATAATCTTCAAAGAAGGGGGCGATTCTGAAAGAGATTTTGCCATTAATCAAAGTGCCTTTACTAAGAAAGTAGGCGATTTTCTCAAAGTAGGTCGTTACAAATAATCGGGTACTGACTTATAAATTGGGGGGGGGGGGGGGGGGGGGGGCGCTCGGCGCTGATTTGTATATGTTTCAGGACAGGAAAGATATAATTTTCTCTGACTTTTATGAATAAGAAATTTTAAAAGATCATGTATATGTTTAAGTCAGATTCAGGAGCGTATCCAGAAACTCAACTACAATGTACACAAAGTCGTATAACTTTTAATTGTATGAACTGCGATACTAGGAGGATTAAGGGCATTGAAGGATATTTATATTATCAACATATAGCTCATATTACAATATCTAGAAATACCATTAACATAGAAAAGATCAAAACAAACTTCAAGGACAATCTAATTTATTATGCATGAATTCGCGTGAAGGGTATTTTGAAAAAAAGGGAAATGGGTCGCAAAATGCAATGATTGTGAGCGTTAAAAATATATCTCATGAGAGGGGTTTCACATGAAGTTGAGAGAGAGAGAGAGAGAGAGAGAGAGAGAGAGTTCTCTATCACAAAAACAATTAAGAGGCTTGGTTTTGTTTTCTTTTATTTCCTCAAATTCAAAATAGGACGCCCTTATTCTTTTTCCGGTGTTTGATGTGCACTGTAAAACATGTAGTGTAAAACATACCTTTAGTAACTTTCACACTTTTTTGGCTTATTACATTGTTTAGATTTGAGGATCACTGACGAGGGTTAAGTACCCGAAACGTGCATGTCTGGTCCATGTTGCCAATTTACCTGTTCTTAAATGATGCTATTCAATATGAAGACGTTTACATTTATAATGCAAGGAAGCATAAATACAATACATCATTGATCTATAAAAGTATTTATTATAACATAACAAGTATTAGCTTTTACAAAAAGGTTGCCGGCAATGAGCTGACATTAAACGTTTTAAAATTCTACTAATGAAAAAAATGGAATTTATAAACGATTTTTATTCTTGTTAGATCAATCGCACATTTCCGGGCTTTTCCGTTTTTATCTTCGATTCAAGCTACGGAAATTTCCGAGGATCTGTGACTTGTTGTAGGACGTATCGGTACAAAGACTTTTCGATGCATCTTTCGGAAAAAAAAATGCACTGATACAATATGACTTTCATTTGTCAAGTCATCTAGACTCTTCAGCCGACCTGATGGAAGCATCTTATGCACAGATTCAGAATAACCTTGACAAATATTTGCATATTTTGTAGTTGTCCACCAATCATATTGCCAAGAATTATTTTATCCGTGTAAGTATATCACGATTGATTACAGTATACCGGCAGTCATGACTGCCGGTAATAACTAGACATGTCGTAAATTTGAACCATCAATATGTATTCAGTGTAAGTCTTGGTTTGCTCTATTTTAGCTTTGTAATAAAACCATTTCTGAAAATCGAATTATACTTGATCTCACCCATCTAGACATACATTTGCACGAAATTTATCGAAAACCACTGTCAGTTTTACATTTTATTCAGTTTGAAATGTCTTTACGATAAAAATTCCTATCATTAATCATAATCTCACTCATCTTTTCCTACCTTTACATCGGCCAAAAATTGGCCCTGTGGCACAGAAATCGTTAAACAAATTCGGCGATATTCGGCCCCATTCCCCCTCCCTGGAATATATATTTTTCCCCTCCTGTCAGAGAAATTTCCCCCATATAAAAGGTTTCTTCTATGGCTAAAAATGTTTTAAAATAGTGTGTAAAACCTAACGAAATCAGAAATATACAGCAGTATGAATCTGAGAGAAGGCAAAAAGTAAACGAAAAGTTATTTTTATGGAGGTCATTCACCTCGCTCGTTCTCGATAATGTGTGTAGAACTTTATCTGCATAATGGATACATCTTTGAGCAAAGCAAGATTGATACTAAAATTCGTTTGCTTTCAGTTTTCAAATAAAGAAACTTAGTTCGATAAAATTTCGCTGCAAAGTATGAAAGTTGACAAAATTGCAGAAAAATGCTTCTGATTATAGATGATCAGAGATACAATGCTTTAAATATCTGATCCATTATATCGCTAAAATCTCCAAGAAATAGCTTGTTACATCGCTAAACTAATATTTTCCTGTTCGATTTTATTTCAAAGCAACAACTTGTTGAATTCCCGATGACGTTATAAAAAGGAAACTTTTACAGCGATAGCCAGGGGTCTCATTCATGGATATTTTAGTACGTATAGATCAAACGATAAATCTAGCTAAGATTAATTACTATCAGATTGTAGACGATAATTCTCTGGTTTCATCGATACCAAACTTGCTGAAATCCGTTATGAAATAAGCGAGATAGAAGAGATTGAACGCCGAAAATTCCGAGCGCTGTGGACATTATTCATCGGCGTGTTTACAATATTTATTTAGCGCGTTATCATGACGTCATAATCATAATGACGTCAATATCCTCGGCAAAGAGAGCCTCCGAAAAGACTATATATTCGGATACTCTGTGGAGCCACCTTATAATAGGTTTAAGAATGGGAAGTGCATCACTATCGGTTGTTGTGTGATGTAGCTCCTTTTGAACTCTGTCCACACTTACTGTCTGCTCAGTCTGAGTAGAAATGTCACAACCGCACTTAATAACCTGTGATGTGCTTGTAGTAACCTTCCCAATAAAGAATGATGTTGGAGTTTGCTCTCTCACATAAGCTTTCTTTAGTCTATCCATATGAATAACAGAAAGTAAGATTTTGTTGGTGTCCTTGAAGCGAAGTTTCACTGTGTGATCCAAGCACAACTCGTGTACAATAAAATGTCCTTGATACTTGTCCTGGAATTTCTTGCCAGGTCCACTGGGATCCTTCCAAAGGTAAACATATTCTCCAAGTTGTCAT
The DNA here is from genome assembly GCA_033119305.1 of Pinctada imbricata. NCBI lineage: Eukaryota > Metazoa > Mollusca > Bivalvia > Pterioida > Pteriidae > Pinctada > Pinctada imbricata. The sequence continues at coordinate 20,923,260 of VSWD01000002.1, forward strand.
GTGAGTACATTTACATTCTTATTACTCCTTTGCTCAATCTTATACTGAGCTTTACTAATATTTTCCTCTACTTGTTGACGGATAACTTTCAATCGACCATCAAGTTTCTCCATGTACGACTGATGATTCTGCGACAAGGGTTTCAGTGAGTCCTGCACAGTTGGGCCTTGCGGAAACCGTGTACGACATCCAAAGACTACCTCATATACTTACGTTCACTGCGGAGTTGATTACGAAAACAATTCCTGGTAAGAATTCATCCCATGTTTTAGGATCCTTACTAAGAAATGGTGTCAAACGTTCAGCAAGAGTTAAATGAGAGCGTTCGCATGCTCCTAAACAATGGTGTGTGTATGGAGGCGTGAATTCCGGTTGAACTCCTAACATCTGGCATGTATTTTGAATAATCTGAGCAGTGAACTCTGTACCACAGTCCATAATCAATGTTTCACATACTCCAAACTCTGTAAAGTATTGAAACAATGCAGTTGAAAAAAGATAATGCATCCTTACTAGCTAATGGGATTGCCTTCAAGAATTTACTGTACACGTCCACTATAGTTAGTATGTAAGTTTTACCACTATATGAAATAGAAAGTGGTCCAAAGATGTCAGCTTCCAACACCTGAAAGGGACAAGACGGAGTCTGAAATGTTGTAATGCCTTTGAATATATAATCATCTGATTCTAGCAATATCCTCCTAGTATCTTTCTGAGATCTTGGAAGTGATCCATCCTGTAAGTGTGAGATGAAGAGGAGCAAAGCTCTGATAGCTGAAGTTGCTGTATCTGCTGACGAGTAAAGCTCAAGCTGTTCATTATACGAAGGGCATCTGCCAAACACGGATCATCACACGCACTTTCGTATGAAGTATCTTCCACATTCTGACGTCCAAAAGAGGCATCTATATCCGTAGTTTGTATATAAGCAGTAGGGCTGGGCGGTGCACCGAAAATTTCGGTGCTTCGAAATTAGAATTGTCGGTTCGATGCATCGACGTAGAATTGCAAATTTCGATTCGGTTCCGACGTAATTTATCAAAGTAAACTGGAGCAAAATAGTGACCAGAAAAATGTTTGAAATAGCTCAGAAATAACATTTAAGAAGGCCTAAAAGTAAGAAAAGAGCGTACATTCGCTTATCACGCCGATTTAAGTGCATGCACCCCTCCCTTACAAGCCTCTCATGAAAAGGAAAGTGAAAGTAGAATATAATCATTTACTTTCGCTTTCCGTTAACTGGTCAGAAGCTTTGTACAAGCATCAAAAAGAATAAATGGGGATTGTAGTTGCCAAATATCATGTAAGGAAAGCTATATGTCCACTGAAATATTTACTGTGAAACCTGTCAATACTTGGTTGTTGAAAAATGAAGTGTTGAACATTCTATTTTATATTTAATTTCTCACAGTACTGTACATGCTGTTTTGTTGGAGCACATGCATCCACAATAATTATGGATGTAAAACTGATATGATTTTTTAAAAATATATGTACCCACACATTCTTCAGATATATATGCAAATTAAGGTATTCGACCCCTAATGCATTTTCAATGATAAATTCCAGAGATAAGAAATTTCGTTCTCTTCTAAATGAATGATACACATACTTTTCTAGCTAAATTTAGGGATTACACTTCTCACACAGTGACCTACTCCGTCATCCCGAAGATTCCCGATCATGAAATCATCGGCATTTGTCGGGAAATTATGAAAATGTGCATAATTTTTTACCGGAAGTACTCTATTAGGGTGCGGGATCCTTAATGCTCTATATGGTTACATGTACACTGAGGTGATGGGTTGGTCAAATCAATTTACATTTTTTTTGTCATATTTATGAAATTTATCAATTTAACATATATTATTTCGTATTTTAACTCAATCAAATGAACCGAATCGAAATTAACCGAACCGAGGCCTTGTGATTCGAAACCGAACCGAATCGAAGGATACCTGAATCGTCCCAGCCCTAATAAGCAGAATGTTCAGCGAATGAATCCTCCTCGGTAGTAGCCACTAAAATGTCAAGTTGATCCTCATCTGAATTTCTTGAAGAGAAAAATTCATCCTCACCTCTATTGTCATCTGACGTTTGTTTGTCAACAGCCTTGTTATAAAAGTGCAAACACACATCCTTTGGCTTTAGAAATGAGACATCTTCAATGGGAAGCTGATGTGATGATACAATAGGTAGTACTTTCTGTTTTCTAGCAATTTTTCTCCTTTTAGTCAATACCTCTTTCAAATCCTCATCCGAGTCTGCATCATACCCCTCATCGATTCCCTGAAATTTAGCTACTGGTGGTAATACGGTGACGTGATTCACCTCAGGGGTACTCGTTGAATCATTTTGCACAAATAATGAAATAATGACGCTAGAGACTGTCCCGTTGGTAAAGTATCTTCCCTGTTCTATCCTCTTTGTAAGGAAAATGAGGGTCCATGTCATCCGGACTATCAATCATGAGTTCGGCATCCTTCCCTGTTCCTAGAGAGAGTGCATCAGCTACTACCATCCGGGATGCAGACATGTACTGTATTTCAAAATTGAATTGTAAAATTGTCATCCAACGTTCATACAATGCACCCTTCATTTTTATCTGAAACATGGGTCGTAGGGCTTGGTGATCGCATCTACTATGAAAGGATTTCCTCGCAAATATGAGGCACATTCCATTATTGCAGTCGTCATGCCTAATAATTCTAGTTCGGTGGGTCCGAATGAGCGTTTCCACTTGGACAAAGCCTTTGATTCAAGACGAAAAACACGTAAAGAGTCTGGGTCTTCCGAATGAAATTGGTAAAGCATGAAACCGATGCCTCTAGTACAAGTGTCCACTGCTAATCTAAACTGTAAGTCAAATCTAGGAAATGCTAGCACCGGAGAACTGACAAGTGCTTCCTTTAGATTTTGAAATGCTGATTTCTGACTGTCCATCCAATAAAATGAAGCATCCTTTTTCAGTGAAAGTTATAATGGGTCCGCCAAAGTGCTTAAGTTTTTAATGAATTTACGAAACCATCCCACCATGCCAAGGAATCGATGGAGAGATTTTACGTCCTTTGGTCTACGGAAATCCTCTATTGCTTTCACCCTGTCCTTAGGAGGTGAAATACCATTCTTTGAAATTGAATGTCCTAAGTAGACTACTTCAGAACGAGCAAACTAACATTTTTCCGGGCGTAGCTTAAGTCCCGCCAGTGGAAAGCGACTAAATACTTCATTTAAGTCCCGTAAATGCTCATCAAATGTCTCTGAGCTGATCAAAACATCATCGATATAGCAAAGTGCTGCCTAAAATGTGAGCCCACGTAGAACCTTGTCCATCAATAAATGAAAAGTTCTCGGGGAAGTCCTAAGTCCCATGGGTGCCCTTGAAAATTTGTAAGTACCATAACACTTGTTAAAGACAGTAAAACGGGGGAAATACCCATCTGGAAAACTCCTGATGATTGATCAATAGATGTCAAATAATTCGGAACTCTCGTGGTAAAGGACTCGGTCAAGTCCTGTAAATCGGGAATTGCATATCTGAACTCCTCATTTTGAGAATTAAGGTACTTAAAGTCACAACAAAACCTATAAGATCTAAGGGAGCAACCATTTTATTTTTAGTGGGGGGGGGGGGGGGGGGGAGGAGGACTTTTGCCAGCCGGAAAATTTTTTTTGGCCATTTTAAGAGCCGGAAAATTTTTTTCATTTTTCGGCCATATTAAACATCAAACACACAATGAGTTCATCTCTTGCCAGCAGATCACTTCATTTTAATAATCTGTTTACTAAAATGATACTCAACGGAGACAGGCTATATGGTGCTAATGACTTTTGAATTTGATTTATTCATTCCAAATTGCGTAAAGTTTGTTCCATTTTTATACTTTGTTTATGATACAAAAAAGTGTACTTTTGAATTTGATTTATTCATTCCAAATTGCGTAAAGTTTGTTCCATTTTTATACTTTGTTTATGATACAAAAAAAGTGTTTACTGGGCAGTTGAAAGGTCGGAATAGAGGGGTGAGGGGCAATTTCATGATCTCGAAAATTGGCCGAAAATTTTTTTCCCCTATAATTTCGATCCGGAAATTTTTTTTTGCAAAGTCTTCCTGCCCCCCCTCCCCCCATAAAAATCAAATGGTTGCTCCCTAAGGACCTCATCTCTTGTAATAGTCTTACCATGTTGTGTCTTACCCTCCTTTTTAACCTTTACAATGATCATCGGACTCGTTATTGGTACATCTTCGCTGTCACTTACTGGGGCGATTATTCCCTACCGTAAAAGCTCATCGAAACTTAGAATTCCTTTTTCTCTGGAGACAGACGATGCGCTCTCTGGTGGCAAGACTTAGCATCTTTACGTAAATGAATCTTACGTTGTACCAACTTTGTGTAGCCTAACGAGGGGATTACTTTTTGTCACAAACAAACCCTTATGTGCATACAAACAATCAGTGAACGTAACTTGACTAATTCATCATTAGTAAGCCTACCATTGTCACTATCCAGGTTAAAATGCTAAAAAATGTACCAAAATCATCATCTAGGTCACACATATTTTCACTATCATGTTCTGAAATATGTACATCTGAATCTAAATGTTTTTGCATACTAACATTTGCACACATAGGAATATGTTCATTTTGTACACTAGCATTAATACTACCTGTATTTGTAATACCACACCCGAAAATCTGATATGATGAATTCAAGGTACAAAAAGTGTTAAATTGTCACCTTTAAAAATCTGCACTACTGAACTTGTGGGGTTAAATACTTTCACAGGTACCTCATGATCTAATGTTACAGAGACTACAAATTTCGCAACAAACAATCCTTGGTTTGATAAATGTCTACTAACTTCACTTACACCTTGACTACCATAAGCAAAAGTTTCAGGTAATTTACCCCACAAAAATGTTTCAGAATTTGGTAATAATTCAACAGATTTCAAACATTTCACATTACATGTAGACAATTGTACCTCATTCTGTACAAAATTCAAATTGATACCTTTGCTACGAACTGGAACTTTGTCATGCAAATATCTAGATATCAAAGTAATAGAACTTCCAGAGTCTAACAAAGCAGATATTTGTCGATTACCAATGCAAACACATGTAAACAAAAAATTAGAATCTGACAAGCATGCATCTGTATCATACAATAAATCATATTCATCAACATTTTCTTTAACATGTGAATCGGATTCAAAATTATCATGATCATCAACATCATCAGATCGTATATACTAGAAACAAAACTACAGTTTGTCTCTTTGCACTGGACCTTGGGCTCCGACATACAATGACGCATAGAATGAACGGACGCGATATCCCCAGACAAGCGCGTCCCTTGCTGGGGCTCCTCTAGTTTGGCGATTTTGGAGTAGTGTTTTCTTTGTCTGCATGCTTAACCGGTGACGCGAGTTTTACACAACCCAACGCGGTATGTCCTAGCTTATTGCAAAGCTGACATATGGTAGTCGGACATCTTTGTCCAATCCCTGTTCAATTGCATCGATTTTTTATATGATCGGATCCACCGCACTTCTAACACACACGTTTCTGCTGCATCTATCATCTGGTTGCAACTGTGTTTCGTTATTCGGTATCGAGATCTGTAACACCGCATTTATCAGAGTTATCATCTTATCTTCCAGCACGTCAATTCGCAAGTCCTGGGACGAAGATACATCCCGTCGCGAATCGCGTCCTGGTACTGTTGTCACTTTACGATATCCGCATTCATTTCCCATCCGTGCGCTCTGCATAGCTTCCTCGATGTCTTTGGGTCTGCCTGCTTGTACAAAGAACCGCAACGGGGTAGGAAGGCCATCGATAAATTTCGTCATAAGATCTAGGGGTGACTTACTTAATCGTTTCTCCTTCTTCAGAATTTGCCCATAATAGTCTTCAATTTTCATACCATTGGTCAGTTCGAGATCATTAAAAGCTTTTGATTCTGCACACAACATCGCATTGTTTTTCGGGTTGAGATTGATGTAGTACGTCATGAATGCCATTTCCAATGCTGGCCAACATGATGTGTCATCTCCCGATAGTCCTTGATACCATGTTAAAGCCGGGCCACTCAAATACAACGAAAATGCAGACAGCATGCGAACTGGGTCGTTCATCACATTGATGCTTTGAAGTCATGTAAGAATTCAACAGGATTATCTTCGGAGTTACCCTCTAATTTCTTGATTTGAATAGGCAACACAGAGTAGTTCTGTTGGGGCGCATTTCTTTGAACTATATTGGGAGTACCGTGGTATATTCGACCACTGCTGAACCAATTTTCAATGTCTTGTATTGTATCATCATCGTAAGGATTATCTGAAGCCATACTAACAGTCTGTTTACCTTCGCAAAACTCGAATTTCCCCTTACGAAAAAGATTGCGATCATTTAGGAGCATAAAGCATGAAAAAGTTAAGTAAATTCCGGATTCTCCACCATGTTAGATACTGGGGATTTGTATCTAAAATACAGATTCACTGGCATCAAAGACAAACATAACAAATCGTTCATTTTTCATCTTCGTTTCACATTGCGCCAACATTTCATTACATAGATCGAACAAAGTTACCCGGAATAATACGGAACGCACCAACAACGGATCCGGGTCACCACAAAGGCATGGTCCGGGGGGGGGGGGGGTTGTCGGAGCAAGATTATTTTTTTCGCTCCGGACCGGGGCAAAATTATTTTTTTCTTGCAAAGTTGAAGCAAGGAATTTTTTTAAACAAAGTGATGCGCATATATTAAGAATTTTTGTGTTTTATTAATAGAAATTATTTATATTTTTACTCAAAACTCTAAATATTAAATATTAGTTTATATTATGCAAGTATTCAATTCAGTTTTAAAAACAGAGAGATAAAAGATTTTTACAATACAGTTCTCAATATTTTAGTTACATGTATATAATATGTACAATTGTATGAGAGGGTCTGAGAAGAAGCCTAGGTCTCCTATACAAATGTTTAAATGTTACTCAGAATTGTAAATTGGTGAATAACGGAAGTTCTCCTTCCAAGGTTACACGAACATAAAATATGGGATACATGCAACATGTATTTTAAAATAGCAATATATAGATATTGATAAGATATTTAAGCTTTTATTAAGGAAGCCCTTTTACTTCACATACATGTTAAACTTTTGATATCTTGAAATATATGAACTTTGCTATTAATAAATAAAGTTTTGATAGAAAACTATGGCGAGCGAAGCGAGCCAAAAATTTTTGATACAATTTAAGAACTGCGGCGAGCGAAGCGAGCCGGAAAATTTTCAAGAATTTTAGGGAAATTTTTTGGTAATTCTTCAAATTTAGATTATTTGAAAGAGCAAGATTATTTTTTTTTTATTGTACCTCTACTGATTTTTTCCTATATAAAAAGAGACTCATTAAATTTAACTAAATCCCTGAAAATCGCCTGTGAAGACTATTTCCCAGCAAAGGGGTGCGTTAGTTGAGAAGACTATTTCCCTAGGGAGTTAGTTTCAAAATGGGGCGGAGCTTCTTTGGTGGTGTGTCAGTATCAGCCAATCAGCGCCGTTGAAGGTTGATCGGATGACGCTATTAATACGCGAGCAGAGTAATCCGCCTCCTATCCGCTTAGCACATGAATGAATCCGCAATGAAATAAAACAATCAAAAATTAAACATGTATGAGTAAGATAAATTATGTTTCTGTTTATCTTATCACCAAAAATTAATATTTTTCGTTCCTCAGTCATTCAGTCGAGAAGGCAAGGCAAAATCATAAGAATTTCCATTGGAACCATGTGAACCGAAGAGATATGTTTGTTTCAGTATAATGATTGTTTCGGTATACCTAAGAGATATGTTTGTTTCAGTATAATGCTTGTTTCGGTATAATAAAACAGTTAAAGTATATCATTGAGGGAGTTACATGTAGCACGATTCTGGTTCGGGGAACCAGAATCGTGATAACTCCCTCAATGGTATACTTTAACTGTATACTGTCACACCATAAGTAAATTTATTTTTTTCATCAAAATTGAGAGCAAAATTATTTTTTTCGAAAAAAAACCAAGCCCATTCCCCTCCCCCCGAATATCAAATGGACCGTGCCTAAGGCACCCTCCATGCACACATAAACCAACGAACAAGAACAATGTGTACAAGGGTAAGGGCGATATTTGGAATGCAGCAATATTCCACAATGTACGCATTTGTGTATTGAGGTTTAATGGAATTAATGCGGGAGGGTTCCAAAAATCAGTTTACCTTTCGGTTCTTTCTCAGTAGTTGGTTCATTCTTTACTATGATATAGGAACGGCGGGTGGTTCCTGTTAGTGAATTTATATTGAACGTCAAGTGCACCATTATCAAACTTCCTTCTAATCGTTATTATATATAGTATCTACACAACCTTGTTTATATTTATACTCAAAATGTGGATTTTCGTTATGGTTTCATTGGCAATGTCACCTATACAATAGTCTTGAATGTACATAAAACATTTTCCACGTCATATATATATATGTTACAGGGAATAAGTGTAATCAGGGATTTCATGTAATTCCTGAAAGGTTAAGTGATTACGTGTAACCCCTGGTCATTTTAGGGATTACATGAAATCCCCAAAATTTTAGGGATTACATGTAATTCCTAAAATATTTGAGCATTTTTATACTTATTTCCTGACGGCCAAAAATCATATAAAAATTGTGAAATTGCGATATGATAGATATTTTACATGTACATGTTCATAATATGAAATCCTATTACTGAAAGAGAAAAAATGGTTACGTATAGAATCAGATATGCTTTTAAGGCTGTTTATGTTAATTTAAGATTGATAGGAAAATGATATGTTAGAAAAACTCTTAAGCGGACAATTCGGTTGCACAGATAGATATGACTGTAATACATGTACTCGGTAAAATTGTATGCATGGAATCTTGATTGGACTATGTAACTCAATACAGCCATTGTACCAAAGTGCCATCCCAAAATATTTTCTTTGCATCTATTCTGTTTCAATGAAACTTGTTGCAATCAAAATATCTTAGTATTTAGATAAACATGAAGGAAGGGGATATCCAATTCTTTTTACCGGTAAATGGGAATAATTCACATAGATTTGTTTTATTGACCTTCATACTCAGTCTGGTCTCCTATGCTATTTTTAACATATATCTTATTTGGATATGCTACTGAATCGACCCTACAGGAAATTTGAAGTCGCGCACTCTCTGTTAAGTAAATGTACAAATCTTAATTCAAAACATTAAAGAGGGCGCTACTGAAATGAATTTTGGTGGCTCCGCTGGAAGTATCACTGATGGGAATTTAATATTCAAAACACGTGCCTGGTGCAGATAAATTGGTTTGGAGTTTTCTTCAGGAAGGTAGGTAAAGAGCTGGAACACGTCCGTATTATTAGCTCTACTGGTCTCAGACCAGTCGAGCTTATGCAATACCCTGTCGTCCGGCGTCCGCCCGTCTGTCCGTCCGTAAACAATTCTTGTGCTCGCAACTCCTCTAAAACCATTGGTGATAGAAAGTTAATTCTTTTTGCATCCTACTTGGGTTGTGGTCTAGTTGTGCACCTGAAATTTGGTTTCAGCTCCTGACCCTCAGGGTTTTAGAAAATGGGCGTGGTTATGAAATTCTATGTAATCTTGTGCTCACAACTCCTCTGACACTATACATGATGGAGACTTAATTATTTTTGCAATATGATTGGTCTATGGTCTAGTTGTGCACCTGATATTTTGTTTGAGCCCCTGACCCCAGGGTCTAAGAAAATGGGTGTGGTCATTTTCTCCTATATAACTCTATGTAATCTTGTGCTCGCAACTTCTCTGACACTATAAATGATGGAGACTCTATTCTTTTTGCAATATGATTGATCTGTTGTCTAGGTGTGCACCTGATATTTTTTTTTGAACCCCTGATCCCCAGGTTCTTAGAAAATTGGTGTGGTAAATTTTTTCTATATTATTGCGTTCTCTACTCTTCTAAAGCTATTAATGATCGAGAATTAATTCTTTATTCAATATTATGGATCTGTAGTCTTGTTGTGTCATTGATAGTTCATTTGAGCTTGCAGCCCCTTGACCCTAGGATCTTGGAAAATAGATGTGGCATTCTTTTTTCAAATACTATATCTCATATGATATTCTACTTAAAGTCTAATGGATATGTTGTTTTGTCGTGCTGCTTATAATTTGTTAGAGCGCCTGCCATCTATGGTATTTGGTTAAAAAAAAAATAAGACAGGAAATTGATGTTTTAGAAAAAAAGAAGACAGGAAATTGATGTTTTGAAAAAAAAAAGACAACCACGAGAGCTACTGTCTCGTCAGAGACTTCTTGATATGTTTGCTGTCGGACGGGTACATCCGTTGCCTCTCCAAAAAAAGTAATTTTGAAGATAATATTATCTTAAACTTATTTAGACATCACAAAATAAATAGTTGAAAATTAGACCATTCATCATTTCTTCGTCTTATTTTTTTTTTTGGCCCATTATCAAAATACGTTAATGAGGGTTGAATACTATTTTTTCCGATTGAAACTTTCGATGTATGTTTTAGATAACTTTGACCATCAATTTTGTTCGATAAGTTCTTTTTCTTTGCGCTCATGTGTCTGTTTATGTACATTTTGCATAGATAATGATAATCATGATAAATGAACTTCAAAATTTGGGGAATATTTTGATAAAAATTACTTGTTCCAGTTTGAATATTTTCACTAATTCTGGGTACTTGACAGAGAGGATATTCAGCATCAACTGAGCCAAAAATAATAGATTTTAAAACAAACTTTAAATAAGGAGAAATTAAGGTTAGGAAATAAGTGTAAAAATGCATGAACAATTCAGGAATTACATGAAATACCTGGTCAATTTCAGGAATTACATGTAATAACTAATCGAAACAAGGATTACACGAAATCCCTAAATTTCAGGAATTACAGGAAATCCCTGATTACACTTATTCCCTGTAACATATATAGCTTTTCAGATACTTTTTCGCAGTTCAACGAAACAAGCACTTTCTGTACACGGGAAATTCCTACTAGTAATATATTTTCGAACGATGTCGTTTGATATTTCCTGCATGGTAACATTTCGTTCGAGACCTCAATAAAGAGGGTGGATTTATATTATTTCTTTTTTGCCCTTCTTGGTGGGGGATAGGATAGGATAGGATAAGGACAGGATGAGGCTAGAAAGAGTTGAAGATTTCTACATGAATGAGATGAATGTGCAATGTATGATATCGGATGAAGAATAGGATAGGCTAGGATATGTAAAGATAGGTTAGGAATCGTAAAAATATAGATAGATGGTCTGATAACTTCTAATGAATAATATGCATTCTGTAATGGTACTATTTTACATCGTACATTGAATTATTTATATGATTGAGTTTTCCCAAGGTTGTTAACCGGAAACCTCACAAAGAAAGACAAATAAATCCCTTGTTCTTCCCCATAGTTGCCATAAACAACAAGCAACTCATGAGGTTCACTCTCACGGCACCAAATACTGTGACAGGCGGAATGGAAAATGTGACCGGTACGGGAATCGAACCCGAGACCTTCTGCTTACAGCGTAGACGCTCTTAGCGACTGAGCTAACCGGGCACGATACCCCAACCGTCACATATCACTCGAATTTCCGATAGAGAATATATACTGGTCGGGAAGTAGTTATCGCCGAGCAGTAATTATCGACGTTTGCCCATTGTCTTCGGTTATACTAATGATAGAGACTTGATTCTTTAAGCACTAATACTACTTATATTTATCAAACTGCATATGACATTTCAAATGAATCCAAACGAATATATGTAACCATTATTTTATTAAATTCATTATCCGACCAATTATTATTATATGCATGTGATGGCATTAACCTAGTAGGCAGAGATTATGGATGAATTTTAATTTAAAAACAGATGTCTATGCCTTGGCGAATACCGAAGGCAAGATCCACGCGGAGATATAGAAAATTTTATAAATTTTTTTCACGGTTCCATGTGACCTGAATAAGTGCAACCTATATAATCATAAATACAAATCTGTATTAACCTCATAAGAGATTAAACCCGGATGAATTCCAGTATAAGATCACAAACTATCCGGGATATCAATGGAATCCATAGATTTGTTGTTCGTAAGTACCTTACAAGAATGAAAAAAGCGTTATTTAAGCTCCTATGAAGCTATTTGTAAGGAACGGATCCAAAAACATTTTACAGGGGACGATGTGCTGGGTATTACTTACTGAAGATTGGGGGGCTGCCTATTATATTCGAGCTGAAAAAAATTGAAAGATAAAGAAGTTCAAGTTGGCAGATCCGAGATCGAAAGTGTTTCTTTTTTTACAGACCCCTAATTCCACCCCCTTGATCCGCGCACGTTGCATGCGTTCCTACCTTGTCCTAAATTCAAACTAATGTCCCGACAGATATACATAATCCTTTTAAAGTAGGGTAGTGTGTTTACATAAATTTTAAAAACATTAATTAGGGAGTGGAGGAGGGGATGCGCGAATCTTTGAATCTACGAAAGTCCAATCGTGTAATAGAAAAAAAAAACTTATCTCTTAATTAAGAAAAACATCTCGTAATAACGAGATAATTATCTCGTATTTACAAGAACAGATATCGTAATTATGGGTTATAATTAACTCGTAATTACGAATGAAGATCTTGTTGTTACGAGGCTTTTCAGTCGTAATTACGAGAAGATCTCATGGTAACAAGATATCTGATATTCGTTATTACGACCGCTTTTTTCGTTATCATAGCGACTAAACTAGCTCGTAAGGATAAGATCCAATATTAATTTATCTATTTGTTTATCTTTATTTATTCAATCTTTATCTTTCATTTATTTATTCATTTATTTATTTATTCATTTATTTATTCATTTATTATTCATCTACGGAAGCCCGTTAATGGCAAAAATGATAAAATAAAAAAAAAGGAAATGAGAAATATATTTAGGAAAATGAAAAATAAATTTAGGAAAACGAGAAATATACCTAGGAAAATGAGAAATATATTAAGGAAATGAAAAATAAATTTAGGAAAATGAGAAATATACTTAGGAGAATGAGAAAGATATTTAGGAAAATGAAAAATAAATTAAGAAAAACGAGAAATATGTATAGGAAAATGAAAAATAAATTTAGGAAAATGAAAAATAAATTTAGGAAAATTAAAGATATATTTAGGAAGATGAAAAATAAATTTAGGAAATTTTATTTTCAGAAAGCGGAATGTGGAAACATTTCACTAGCCCTTAGCCACTCCCAGAATGTTAAAGAGGGAGGGGGAGGTAGAAAGATACATACCGTCTCTTATCGACTTATCAAGAGATAAATACTTCCTTGCAAATTACTTCCAAGCAACCCCCGCTGCTTGATCAAGATGCATGGTAAATGTACATACGTCTATGATGTCAACCGGCCACTGGTCAAAGCTATAATGTTAGGATCTCTCTCTCTTTCTCTAAATGATTTTACTCAGTATGTGCATTTATATATTAATATATATATGTCATTTTTTTTCTAAAGTAAACACAAATTCATGCGCGAATCAAGATTTGGGAGGGATTAAAATGTGCAAACTGAAAATGTTCCCCCATTTTTACGTATATTTTGTTCTTAACCATCGGCTCCTTCCACCTGATGACTCTGATCTTCACTGGAAAAAAGATCCTCCCTTTGGGGTTAAGGAAAATTACAGCTAATGTGTAATTCAGCTCTGAATAAGTCGATGTGGAATGGGAAATTTCATATCATAACGGTGTATTGGTAAATTTGACTTCATCCTCTTCATCTGTTGGGTTCATTTCAAACGTCCATTTCGAAAATTGTCGAAAGCTAAATGATCCATCTTGAGAAAAAAATAATCACCTGTAGGCCAGGGGGGTTAGAAATTATCTGTCTGGCGAACAGCTCGTAAGGTTTATTATGCTTCTTGACCAGTACAAATCGTTTATTTTTCTCGTAAAAGCAGCGGGGTTCGAGGAAGGAGTAAAAGAAATACAAGAAGGCCTTTATCTCTTGATATGCATCACATTAATATTCTGGGAGTGGTAACAGTAGAGTGTAGTGGGGGATTTCCATGTTTATACATATCTTTTTTTCTTTTTGTGGTTTCCATTTAATTCTATCAGGGAGTGGACATGACCCTCCAATTCACTTACCTCCCTCCCTTCCTAAACATTTTTCTCGTTTTCCTTAATTAATTTTTCATTTTCCTAAATATATTTCTCATTTTCCTAAATTTATTTTTCATTTTCTTAGATAAATTTTTCATTTTCCTAAATATATTTCTTATTTTCCTAAATTTATTTCTCATTTTCCTAAATATATTTCTCATTTTCCTAAATTAATTTCTCGTTTTTTCTAAATTTATTCTTATTTTCTTAAATTTATTTCGCATTTCCTCCTATTTTATTTTTTCATATTTGGCACTAACGGGCTTCCGTATTCATCAATTTCTCAAGCATAAAATAAAAGTCTTAAATCTTGAATGCGTGTATTATGCAAAACCGAAAGATAGTTTTCCAAAAATATACATCAGCCGTTCGGCAGCCGTGTCGTCACTTCGCAGCCATACGACTGCCTTTTGAAGTTCGCAAGCTCGTCGCAACTTTACAGACACATCTCTACAATAATTGGACGCCGTGCGACTGACGCACGGCTGTTTTGAGACCTATTTAGAGCGGACTGTCGCGTGGCAGACGTATCGGCATTTTACGGCTTAGACTGGCAACCGTTCTTGGTTTTCTCTGTTCGTTTTTACTTCCTACGGTCTGTTACTGAGTAGCGTAGCGTAAACGAAGGAGCCAGAACGGGTACTAGTCTGTGAGTCCTGGAAAATAATTCAGTCTGTGTCATTATGAAGGGCTTGTAGAAAATCCGTATGATTGACTTGCGGTAACCACACGAAACAATATGCTCTGTGAAAAAAGCCAGTCACAGACAGCCGTGCGTCTACAACGCCAAAGTTCGCCTACATTTCCTTTCCGTTTTCAAGGATACAAAAAAAAAAATATATTGGGGACGAAAGATCAGACAGATGATTAGTAGAAATCGTGTGAAATACATTGTACACATAATCTCACGAGCAAACCTATTACTATACGATTACATTTTCCTGTTATTGTATCTGACTGTAATGTAACATATTTCATGTTATAAATGTATTTGTATTATATATGTAACATGATCAATGTGATATTTGTACTTGTATTATATATGTTACATGATCCATGTGATATGTGTACTAGTATTATATACGTAACATGGTCCATGTGATATATGTACTCGTGTTATATCTGTAACATGATTCATGTGATATTTGTTCTTGTATTATATATGTAACATTATTCATGTGATATGTGTACTTGTATTATATATGTAACATGACCCATATGATATGTGTATTCGTATTGTATATGTAACATGATTCATGTGATATTTGTACTTGCATTATATATATAACATTATCCATGTGATATGTGTATTTGTATTATATATGTAACATGATTCATGTGATATTTGTACTTGTATTATATATGTAACATGATCCTTATGATATGTGTATTTGTATTATATATGTAACATGATTCATGTGATATTTGTACTTGTATTATATATGTAGCATTATTCATGTGATATTTTTACTCGTATTATTTATGTGACATGATCCATGTGATATTTGTACTTGTATTATATATGTAAAATGGTCCATGTGATATTTGTACTTGTATTATATATATATGTAAGATGAACCATGTGATGTTTATACTTGTATTATATATGTTGCATGATCCATGTGATATTTGTACTTGTATTATATATGTAACATGATCCATGTGATATTTGTACTTGTATTATATACGTAACATGGTCCATGTGATATTTGTACTTGTATTTTATATGTAACATGGTCCATGTGATATTTGTACTTGTATTATATTTGTAACATGATTCATGTGATATTTGTACGTGTATTATATATGTAACATGATTCAATGTGATATATGTAATTGTATTATATGTGTAACATGATCAATGTGATATTTGTACTTGTATTATATATGTAACATGATCCATGTGATATTTGTACTTGTATTATATACGTAACGTGATCCATGTGATATGTGTACTTGTATTATATACGTAACATGGTCCATGTACTTGTATTATATATGTAACATGATCCATGTGATATGTGTACTTGTATTATATACGTAACATGGTCCATGTACTTGTATTATATATGTAACATGATTCATGTGATATGTGTACTTGTATTATACACGTAACATGGTCCATGTGATATTTGTACTTGTATTATATACGTAGCATGATCCATGTGATATGTGTACTTGTATTATATTTGTAACATGATCCATGTGATATTTGTACTTGTATTATATATGTAACATGATCCATGTGATATGTGTACTTGTATTATATACGTAACATGGTCCATGTGATATTTGTACTTGTATTATATATGTAACATGATCCATGTGATATTTGTACTTGTACTATATATGTAACATGATCCATGTGATATTTGTACTTGTATAATATATGTGACAACATCCATTTGATATGTGTACTTGTATTATATACGTAACATGATCCATGTGATATATGTGTTACATGATCCATGTGATATTTGTACTTGTATTATATATGTATCATGGTCCTTGTGATATGTGTACTTGTATTATATATATATTAAACATGATCAATGTGATATTTGTACTTGTATTATATATGTGACAACATCCATGGGGTATTTGTACTTGTATTATATATGTAACATGATCCATGTCATATTTGTACTTGTATTGTATATGTAACATGATCCATGTCATATTTGTACTTGTATTATATATGTAACATGATCCATGTGATATTTGCACTTGTATTATATATGTAACATGATTCATGTGATATTTGTACTTGTATTATATATGTAACATGATTCATGTGATATTTGTACTTGTATTATATATGTAACATGATCCATGTGATATTTGTACTTGTATTATATGTGTAACATGATCCATGTGATATGTGTACTTGTATTATATGTGTTACATGATCCATGGGATATTTGAATATGTTTTATCTTTAATGATGGACAATTATAATAACACCCATAACATATTCCGTACATACACTGGATTCTGCAGATAATTCAAACTTACTTTGATTGATGTTCCAAATTTTTTTTCTTAGTAATATGTTGAATATGTAGGCCTCTTTCGATAAATTATGAACTTACATCTCTAAACGTAGAATGTAGTGATTACTTCCGGATTTTGATCGTCTTTAATCCTTTGAGTGATTCTGCACCAAACTGATGAGGCATTGCAGTAGTACATTTTTCATACCGTTTATATACATTGCAATAGTGCAATGTCCATACCGTTTATATATTGGAAATTAACAAAATAAAGGATCGAGAGTGAGGGTTAAGGGTAAGGACCCTTACCCGCCTGGAATTTTCCAAAATTGCTGAAGTTTTACATATATATTTTTCTTCAAAATCATGGGCTGAAATAAAGCTATCTGTAAGTTAGTTCATGAAAGATTAAAAAATAGGGTAATGAAAGAGCCGGGTGAGTTACAGGAGATGATATTTCATCAATAGGACTGAATTTTCTACAAAACTTATACACATTTATTGCTTTCTTTGGTCCCGATGGTCAAATTCCCGGGTTTTTTCCCCCTGATTGCCCAACATTCTTTTGAGCTATTAATAAAAAAAAAATCCTGATCGATAAGATTCAACTTGTCGAGGTCATCAAGTTCTATATAGTTGGACCAAAAGTAAGAAAACTAGAGGGCTCTATTAAAATGAAAAAATAAAATAGCAAGTAAAAAGTAAACATATGTAATTTCAATATATCAAAAAAAAAAAAAAAAAAACAAAAACAAAAAAAACCCAAACATAACTTTGATAGAATAAATA
Source organism: Pinctada imbricata (assembly GCA_033119305.1). NCBI lineage: Eukaryota > Metazoa > Mollusca > Bivalvia > Pterioida > Pteriidae > Pinctada > Pinctada imbricata. The sequence continues at coordinate 20,941,273 of VSWD01000002.1, forward strand.
TGTATTGAAATGGAAAAAATTAGGTTGATTCTATGAAATGCAATTCAAACAAAAGTCCTGGCTGGTGGCCATAAACATAAAACATTCTTAGACAAATTCTAGTCTTAAATTTTAAGAATAGTCTCAGAATAAGAATCATTTTGAGAATTTTCCTAAAATCAATGGCCATAAACGTTTTTAAGAATATTCTTAGCTGAGACAAATTCTAAGACTGTTGCCAAGAGCAACTAAGAATGATTTTAGCACCTGTTACTAAATTTAAGAATTCTTTTAGAAAACGAATATTCTGTGTTGTGTGTGTGGACTAAAAATAACGAAAATGCACAATTAAACCGTAAAAAGTGATGTTCGTATGCTATGGGAGAGCCAATATACGCAATTTGTGTCATTTTAGTATATCATTATTAGTAATATAATTTTCCGGTAAATAAAACAAAATAATTTTCAAAACAATGTAGCAACTAAAAGAAACCGAAATGTTTACAATGGTTTAGTAAAACGTTGTTTGATTTTGCAGTCAGGTTCAATAACGTTTTTTAAAACCCTCTTGCTGCGACAACCCTGTTCAAATAATGTTGCGTCACTACGAGAACTTTTGACGTCACGCAGCAAAAATGAAGTTCGTCCTTCCCGCCATGTGTAAAACAGGTGTGTGTTATATACGCTGTAGGACAGGGACGCAAGTTATATAAACTGACTGATTTTTTCTTCAAGTGCCATCAGTTCAGAATTTGATACATACAATGTCGTAAGAGATTAATTTATACATATGGATTTTCAGTGGGAAACAAAACGTAAATTTGCCATAATATACGACTTAATTCCCCAGAACCACTACATACAAAACAGACGGTGTCCGATTAAGTAAACCCCACATGGAGGATTAAGATGAGCGCAACCCCCCTCTCCTTAAATTGACAAAGTACGGGGTAAATTGCAAAACATTTTAACGCTGCTTTATAACAAAATCTGCCAAAACAGTAAATGAAGTGTTACAAGTGTTACCTACGAAATAAAATAATCATAACGCCCAATATATTTATCGGTCTGGCTAACTTTCCTGCACCATGTTTCAACACCCCCGCCCCTCCACTAAAATAATCCCAAGAAGAACAGTTTTTGTGTCTCAGAAACACAACTCCGACGTTGATTTCTTGACGAGAAGGCAACGTACACGAATAGTCGGGAGGTTTTGTATCTCCTGTATCAAAGGTCCAAGTGAGCTAAATCTTAAAACGAGTCGTCATTTTCTCCGGAACCGCTAAAGGGGTGTCGCTGAGACTTGGTAGAAATAAAGCCCGTATAGTTCCGTAGACGTGTTGTCGTCTTTTCTCCAAATCCATCCCAAGTTGGTGTCAACACAATAGAAATCAGAGAGAGAAAAATAAATCTGAACAGAATGTATTGTACCCGGCGGATGATAATTAGCAAACTTGCAGGTCAAAAGTCATGCAAGGGCTAAAAAAATTTTTTGTGTGAAACTATTTCATAAATTCGTTTAAAATCTATTTCTGGTTAAAATGTTTTTAAACGTTTACATGTAATACTTGATGAAGAAAACATGTTCTTTCACATATGTTACGGGTTTTTATATAATTTGCCATATAAGTAAGAAATTCTGCATATAGGGAAGGGGGTGGGCCTTCGGGCACGGTGGTACATAAAGTTATTTGTTGTATGCTGAAGGCCTTTTTTATGCGATACAGCTCAAACTGTTAGCCTTAGGGAATTCAAATTTACCATTTTCATGTAGATAGCCTATAACAGGATGAAGAGCCCTATTGATTTTCAAGGTCAGGGGTCATGGATCACTGTGATTTTGGCTTAAATGCCTTTTTTGTGAAAATGTTAAATATAAATTCATTATTTCTGGTAAAAATGTTATAAAATTTTTAAGTACCTGAAAAAGAAAGCCTATTCTTTCACATATTTTCACATATATAACGGGTTTATAAATATCTTTTGCCAAAAAGTTAGAATTCATGCATAAAGGGAGGGGAAGGTATTACATTTAATAATTTTCGAGATAATTATTGCAAAAATGTATTGGTAAATAAGGAATTTTGATTAGTATACTAGTATATCATATTTCTTTTTGTCTGGCTTGTCAATGTCAATTATTGTGGGGAAAAAATGTAAATATCGGAAAAAAAAACCATATTGGCAGGCTGGAGGGGGTCCTGCCATTCTAACCGTCCCTCTAGCGCTTGTTTGTTATATCATGGAAAAAAGGAAATGGTATACACCAATTCAATGAACAACACGAGATCACACCTTGTACATGTATCAGTGGAAATAAGAAGGTCGGTAATGCCGAAAATATGCATTCTTCGGAAAATCGTTGGTGTGTATTTCATCCTTCTTTTGATAATACTAGGGTTGTCAATCAAGCAATTTTGTAGTCGAAATGCGACCTGATTCCCCATGGAGTATAGTTTTCGTTTTGCCCAAATCTGGCAAGTTTTTGAGCGTTCCTTTGCTATTTCTGACTTATTTTACTGATAGATTATGCTTTCACTTGTCATAATCATCTTCTTTGGGCACTGCCCTCACCCCCTTCCACTCCCGGGCTGAATCCGCTATTGTTGCATTAAGTAGCGATACTGCAAGCGCGGATCCAGAGGGGGGGGGGGGGGTCCGGACCTCCCCCCCCCTGAAATTTTCGAAGCATAGCTTTTTTTTATCAATATACATATTATAAGATTAAGTCCCAATTCCCCTTTTCTTGTCATAATATTTGAAAAATATATCATGAATTTGTATTAGAAATCTTTCATTTTGATAATATTTTGACGTCAACGTTTCAAAAATTTTCTCTGGCGAATTTATTACATACATGTACGTTATTTTCAAATGATGCTGCGCTTTCCTATATACAACACATATACATTACACCTGGGTCAATAAACAAGGGCACTAAGAAAACGAAAAGAAACTGAAAAGACACGAATAGTGGATTTTATTCCAATTCTCGGGGAAAAAAATTCGCTGGCACGCTATCGCTCGCCATTTGTTGTATTTACATATATTAGAACTGACAATCAATAAGTTAAAAGTACTATGATGTGAATATTCATACCACTGCTCTCCGGTTACCAGTTTTATTAATATTTAGAAACAGAGCTGACATAAACTTTATTTTCTTGCGTTTGCTCTTAAAAAAATCGGACTTTAGGACCCCCTTGAAAAAAATTCCTGGTTCCGCCCATGTAGTGAATACGACTTTGTACATTTTTTCCCTTTCCATATTATTATTTGGGGGGGACTTCTAAAGGTAAATCGAAACTAAAGTGTATGTATAAAAGAATAAATACCAAATTGGTTAGTGATGTCATTTTGTCTCTCGTAAAACCATGAAACAATCATTGACAATGCCTCCAATTTTTGGGGGAAAAACATTATGCGATTTTTGCACACATAGTAGAAAAGCTCTATAGTTATTGATTAGTTTCAAATCTTTAATTTTATACGTAGTCGAGATAAAAATCACAATACAAAAAAGTATATACTCCTTGAAATGATCCAGTCTAGATCATAAATGGCATCTCAGTTCAAGAAAAAAAAATATTATTTAAAAGAAAAGAAAAATTAAGTGTAAATTAAAGGACAAAAAGACGAGACAAAAAAAAAAAAAAAAAAAAAAAATGGAAACGAATTCGGTCCCAAAAAGTTTGATATATACCCATCATTAATATTTTAAGCATGTTTATTACATGTCACATAATGCGCTTTTCTTATGCGGTCTTTATTAAGAACGACTCAATGCTATATAAATAGCAGCCCGGGAACATTTGAAAACTTGGCGAAGGGAGTCTGAGCTAAAATTAAAATAAAAACACACGAAAAGAGTAGGGGAAAATAAATTCAGACGTTAATTACAGGATCATGTATTTTATTGTACATTGCTTTTGCCTACACTCAGTATATATCCACTCAGTGCGTTCAATGCGAATGCTCCGCAAGATGGCGCTTCATTCAGTCTAATTATTGCCCTAAAGGACGCACTGGGCGACCTGTATTGACTAGGCTCCTCTATCAAAGCGTCAAAAAGTTTAGCCTGGGACATTTTGGTTCAAGAAGAATATTCTTAAAAATAGTTAAGACAGCTACGGAGTAGTCTCAAAATTTTAAGAATATTCTTTCAAATTAAGACTATTCTTAAGTCTCAATTTCTTTATGGCCACAAATTCGGCTTAGAATATGACTTCTGAGAATATTCTTAGATTTGAGACAAATTCTTGTCTTAAAAATGCTTTATGGCCACCATATTTTCTTGGTCATAACACATATATCTTGAAAAAAAAAATATTTTCTAGGAAAATATTTTCCACATTTGCGAAGTTAATTTTTTCATTCAAATTTCTTGTTTGTATCAAAGGGAATGTTCTTGTCATGTGCGATACATATATATTTCAGAAATGATACAAAATTCAAACTCGTTTCCAGCCTTTCTCTCTTAAATAAACAATTGATATAAGACATATTACAAAGAAATTTGATCACTTCAAGTATTTCCTTCAATTATTTATGCATGTAAGTTACTGAATGAACATGGAACGGCATGCCGATAATCTGATCATTTGTCCTTTGTGCAGAGGTATCAATCCCCTAAACATATATATATATAATGTTTTTATTTTGCCACGGACTAATTCGAACCAATCAGAGAGCGTAAATCAATTCGCATGTAAAAGGAATTTTCTGCGTCAAAAGACGGAGATTTTGGTTCTCGACAAAAAAAATTTATTAGGTTTGTTACAGACCGTCCACGGAGATTTCGACTTCTATGGGCTTGATAAACCCGATAAATCTCTGTAGACGGTCAGTAACAAACCTGATAACTAATACTGTTTATGAAATGACAGGCTATTGTATAATTTTGCATTTAGATACTGGCATGTGTAAATCTAAAAATGCAATGATCGCTGAGCGATATAAGTCCCCTACCGGCGGCATAAATTTATGACTTGCATCTCTGTTCATCAGTTCATTTTCTACAACAACAGCCAAGAAAAGTCTGGGAAACTGAATTCACGAAATTTGCTAAGTCCAAGGGCCATAACTCTTGTGAAAAATTAGTCAATCTAAATTAAACTCAAATCTGCATCACACTATAATGTATTCACATACAAAAAATCAGCTCATTATCTGCAATAACAGGCATGAAAAAGTCCGGGAAACTAAAAATTTCATGAAATTTGCTAAGTCCAAGGGCCATAACTCTTGTAAAAATAGGCCAATGGAAACCAAACTCAAACTTGGTCTGTATCACAATGAGATGTATTCATTTACCAAAAATCAGTGCATTATTTGCAATAGAACCAAAGAAAAGTCCGGAAACTGAAATTTTCATAAAATTTGCTAAGTCCAAGGGCCATAACTCTTGTAAAAATAAGTGAATCTAAAGCAAACTCAAACTTGATCTGTATCCCATTGAGATATATCCACATACCAAAAATGAGTTCAATTTATCCAACAACAGTGGAAAAAAATCCGGAAAACTGAAATTTTCATAAAATTTGCTACGTCCAAGGGCCATAACTCTTGTAAAATTAGGTCAATCAAAAGCAAACTCAAACTTGATCTGTATCACATTGAGATATATCCACATACCAAAAATGAGTTCAATATATGCAACAACAGAGGAAAAAAGTCCGGAAAACTGAATTTTTCATAAAATTTGCTAAGTCCAAGGGCCATAACTCTTGTAAAATTAGGTCAATCGAAAGCAAACTCAAACCTGATCTGTATCACATTGAGATATATCCACATACCAAAAATGAGTTCAATATATGCAACAACAGCGGAAAAAAGTCCGGAAAACTGAAACTTTCATAAAATTTGCTAAGTCCAAGGGCCATAACTCTTGTAAAATTAGGTCAATCGAAAGCAAACTCAAACTTGATCTGTATCACATTGAGATATATCCACATACCAAAAATGAGTTCAATATATGCAACAACAGCGAAAAAAAGTCCGGAAAACTGAAAATGGGACAGACGGACAGACGGACAGACAGACAGACAGACGGACGGACAGACAGACAGACCGAGAGGAAACTAAGAGTCCCCTTCGGCGTTGCCGGTAGGGGACTAATAAGTAAAAAAAATACGCATTCACTTCCTTTGTATTGACCTTATATATGAAATAAAATTTTCATGTGACATGAGAAAAGTGATATACGATGAAAATCAACAACGAATATATTTAAAGTTAGTATAGAGCGCAGGCGATAACCAACACGAGACTTCGCCAGAAATGAGATCATTAATCAAAGAAATTGTGTGTAAAGTATAAACTTGGTTATTGTGTGACTTCACTGACATGGTCGCCATAGCACTTTCTATATAGACATAACCTCAGACGGTGCATGTGTTTTACAAATTGTGATCATTTTGGTGCATGAACATCGACGGCGGGTGCGGCTAGCCAACAGGGGATGCTTACTCCTCCCGGGCACCTGGTCCCACCTCTAGCTTGCTAGGGGTCCGTCGGTGCTCAATTTGGTGCTCTATTGAGAGTGCTGTTTAGATTTTCGTCAGGATCTTCTTTAAGTCATTTGTGTCACACTTATGCCCTTTGCCGTGTGGAGCTCGTTAAAAAGTTCTCCGCGAGGGGTTTGACAGTAAGTGTTTTGAATATTTTTCCCTGACATGGTCGCCATAGCACTTTCTATATAGACATAACCTCAGACAGTGCATGTGTTTTACAAATTATGATCATTTTCGTGCATGAACATCGACGGCGGGTGCGGGTAGCCAACAGGGGATGCTTACTCCCCCCGGGCACCTGGTCCCACCTCTAGCTTGCTAGGGGTCCGTCGGTGCTCAATTTGGTGCTCTATTGTGAGTGCTGTTGAGATTTTCGTCAGGATCTTCTTTAACTCGTTCACGTAGAATTTTGTCAAATTCGACGCAAAATCCTATAAAAATCGACAGATTTTTGCAAGCGAATCAACTTTTTGTTGCCGTCATAGACAAGGTGACGTCAAGTTTCGGACTCGCTAATATCAATGACAGATCTTAATCAAAACCTCCAATAAATTTACTGTATAACGAAGCCCCTCCCATTTCGTTTTCTGAAACCTGACTTGTCGTCAACATCATTTTCTGAAAACAACTTGTAGTACGCTACATGTACAACAGGTATATATTCTAATAGAAATGACAATCGCGTGACCATGCTCGAGCGACGTATCTTTAATATTGTGTCATTGGTTAAATTATTTTCCTTTCATCTAGAACTCTATCTTTAAATAGAAAAGATAAAAAGACAGATTAAAGGCATCTATGCATGTCTGGTCCATGCTGCAAATTTATCCGTTTATAGGTGATGCTATTGAATTTGAAGACGTTTTGAGCTACTTGGTGATTGTCACTGCTGGTGGACCAGGAGTAGCCGATGGCACATGTAGCCAAGTTCGATCAACTTCGGTTGATCGTCTGTCTCTTCAACGCATTCAAAGTTTTCTGGTACTAAAGTTCTTGAAAGTTCTAAAACGTGGGTCCTGTAGCATCAAACCCTATCCACCCCTGCTACATCTTTCGGTACATTTTTGACATCATAATTTTCACCCTCTTTGGCCATATTTCATTGTTTAGATTGTAGATCACTGACGAGGGTTGAGAACCCAAAACATGCATGTCTGGTCCATGCTGCAAATTCATCCGTTTATAAATGATGATATTGAATTTGAAGACGTTTAACATTTCATTATAAGCACTTACACATGCTTCAGCACCTGGAAGATTTTACGAAATATTGGACACTTGCGTGCAAATTCTCACGGTCTGTTATGTTATAATTAGAAATCTAAAATAGCATGATTTCAAAGTACCTTAACTTAGCAAGACAGTTTGTTTATCAGTAAATTTAATCCTGTTTCGAATGTTTTTCTTAAATGCGAAATCAATCATATTCTTGTATTCATATAATTTAGCAAATGAACTTTATTTATGAATACTATGTACATATTGCGAAGGTATATTCATCAAACTCAGATGTTTTAAAAATCGTGAACATAATCTACGCGCATCATTTTCATGACGTCACATGATATTGTTCTTGTATCTTTCGATGTTTCCTTCATTATAGTAAAGCGCACTCGATATTTTCGCGCTATTTGTATTGATGTCGTCATATATATTTGCAAAATTCCTCATGATACCAATGAAACCGGTTGAGTTTTAATTCGGCGTTTGCTATTTTTTGCAATATATTGAAACTTTTGGAGAGAATTATTGACTATTGATTGATATTTAATGTTATATACTTATACAAGTGGTATGATTAGATTTTTACTAAAAGAAACATTTTAATACCCTACGGCGAATCTCTTCCAATGTTTTGTAAACTATTCGTTTTTGTAACATTAATTTATATTTTCTATATCTGATTAATTTTAATTTTTCGTTGATTAATCAGACTACTGTAATTTTTGTCAATATTTTTTTGATTGAGTCAGGTTTTAAGTCAAAGTATTCCTTCTCGGTCTTTCTCCGTTTCACCCCTGTAATGGGAGTTTGCTTCTTTCATGTGGTGGAAATTTCTCTTTGTTTGCAATGGTTCCTGTTTATCCTGATTTTGTATGCCTTCGATTTATGATTTCTGAATTATCGCTTTTTTACTGTGTATTGGGTATGATCATTCTCCATATATGTCAATACAGCGCGATGAGAACGTAATTTGAAGATCCGATATTGCGTTCAAACAAAACGGTAACCCTTTCGCTGCCAAAATAGGTAGGCTGAAACTCTAGAATCCGACATTTGACAGCTTTGCCAGAGCGCGGGGTCAAACGCGTTCGGTACGTATCGTGCGTCATCATAATACGCGGCAACTCTCGGACTCCTCCATAGAGTCTACTCAAATTGAACTTAGTATCACGCAACTTTGTAAATAAATCGTCTTCATTTCTAAAATTAACGTTCTGTTTTAAAAAGGAATATGTATGTATCTGAATTTGTGAAAGAAGGTAATGAAGCGGGGGGGGGGGGGTGTGTTAATTAAACATAATCATTTTTAGAGGTAAAACCCGAGGGGGGGGAGGGGCGGCGGCGGAATCATACTCTTAGTTTGAGTTACATGTATTTTCTGGATGGAGAAAATAACTATACATGGTAATTACACTGAAAGCAAAAAAAAAAAAAAAAAAAAAAAAAAGGGGGGGGGGGGGGGGGGGGTTAGAGAGGACTTACTTCTGAAAACTTTTTTGACAGCAACTTTACAGATGTTATTGACTTACCTTTCAATATCTTAAAAAATATTTTGTACATGTCTAGTATATGTATAGAATTTCATACTAAATTATTAACAAGCTTAGATCTAGAAGGAGGTCCTTTGGAACTACCATAACTCTAGCGGCTTTTAGTTCCCTTTTTTTCAAAAGCAGACACGTGACCTTCTCTCCGAAGGGCTTTGAACACAACATCATCCACGCCCATTCTACCCTGTTATGATTTAATACTTTGATTAGATATGAAGCAGCTTTATGAAAAGTGTGCCAAAATATCTTAAACATGCAGAGGCCGGGACTTGTTATTTCAGCTAGACTTTCTTCACGGGGTTCTTGTTCATTTTGATCGAATGATTCTCATTTGCTTGTTGTTTATTGGTATGGTGTTGTTAAATGTTGAAGTCTTACTAATAAATACTGAAGATCTTTTCTTTGTGAAGTTCTTTGGAATATTTTTTTAAAATCATATTTCAGGACTTTTACAATCTTTATATCTATTTATACTTTAATAATATTTCAGAGTATTACAAATCATCTTATTCTTAGTATTGATAGCAAAAAACATGGCCATTTTTGTTATAACGATTAGTCCTTGTCAATTGATATTGAAGGAAGATTCCACAAACATTTTATTGTTTTATATGTCAAGAACCTAAAGAATTTAAAACAACGGAGCAATGAATACTAATGGTAATAACTTATTTAAGAGAAACGAATGATCAACTAATTAAAAAAATACACGTATTCACTCACCAATTTCCCTTTTCTTTTTTATTCTTTTCTGTCTTCACTGCTTAAAGGAAATATTCAAAATTCACATCTAAAGCTCAATGGTACAAGACGTCTTTATGTTGCATTATTCTACGCGTCAATGGCGGAATATTCCTGTGACTAAAACATTTAAACACGTCCATGGTTATTTGATAAGCATCTAAATAGCCGTTCAGACATTGGCCCGCTAAATAATAAATGCAATATACAATATCTTGTGAAGAGCCATTAAAAAATTTCTCGTGTTACGGGACTTATATATTGTCAAATTATCCTCTGTCATTTACCAACAGATCATGGTCAAGCTGTCTAAAGTATAGATTTAATACAATTGACACAAAGAACACTTCTTTAATTACCAAGGTCAAAGGTCAAGGCCACAGATATAGAGGAGGCAACTTTAAAATGAAACTTCATCAATGTTGACGCATATTTGCATATGCTGTGAAGAAATTAAAGTTCTTTTTTTAGATTTCCTACGAAGTGATTTATATCCTTGTCACGCCTTCACTCATTTCGGCCAACGTTCGATTAACAACCTTCAACCCGCTGGCAAACGTCGCAATTTTGTCTGAAAATCATTTATAATATATAAAGCAGAGTTCTCAACGCGCGCGTAGCGACCTTTTTTCGCATTGAGTGTTCTCCCAACGACCTCAGCGTCTTCCAAACGCATAAAACTAGTTGACAATTTACCTATTGACGTTCTATAACGCGTGCTCAAAGACCTCGAAACGTTCGCCTAACTACTTGTCAACGACCTGGCAGCGACCTGCTAGCGATCTAAAACGTTTACAGCAAAACTCAATTTTCAGAAAATATTTCGTTGTTAAGACGTGAAGCACACGCCAAGGACGTTAGGCTGTCGTTGGGCACACGTTTGAAGACGTAAAACCATCTCTAGAACAGTGTGGCTGTGTACCCGTTAGACGTGCGCTCCTCTGTCGTTACACATTCGTTGCAATTATAGGCGCCCTCTCAACGTTTTTAGCATTGACTGCAGAGCGCACGGAAACGTATGCCCAGCGACCTTCTAATGACTCCATAACTTACGCTTAGACGCTGGGCAGTCGTCGGCGGTTTTGTGCATGAACAAGATTTTCCGACGACCACAGCGCACACCAACGTCCTCCAGCGACCACACTACGACAAGCCAGCGTCCAAACAACGACTAGCCTGCGACCTCAACATTCTGCGACGTGTTGGCAAATTTACTTGGTCGTAACTCGTGCGTTGACTAAAAAACGTGAATGCATGGCAGGGGCATAAAAGCACTTCCCTACTAGTGTGTGACTGTGAGTACACTGGTATAGGTGCCGTGCGAGGGTGCTACGCTTTTCGTTACTTAGTTTTTATTGTACCAAAATTTATCGCAGAAAGATATCCAACATTATAATTAATTCAGCTAGGGTGTAAGTACATATACAGCGTTATGCATAAAAAATAAGTTCAAAATAGCATTGGATTGACGGTGCTAAGATGGTAACCTCCTTTATTTGAATGGAATGACAAGTTTTCGAAATAGCAAAATAAAATTTATGATGTCAAGTCAATAAAGGGCCAAAACAAAGCTTCTTCCAGGCGAAGAGCTGGAAAGAAGTAATTAATACACTTCCAAACATCATTTCACGGGGAACGATTTTAACTGCTTCACACCGCAAAATGAAATAAGTGTTTATAATAATAATACGGCAGTGTTGAATTACTCGTCATTACTCCTCAAAGCATTATCCCTTTTGGCTCATACACAATAGCCTGTTTTTTGTCTATCCAAAATTGAAAGGTCAAAATTTATTGTTGCGTTTGTTCAACTGACACGTGTTTCGAATATTAGATTCTCATCAGTGATGCTTTCAGCGGAGCCACCAAAAATAATTTCAGTAGCACCATCTTTAATTTTTTGAAGTTAGATTTTTACATTTACATTACAGAGAGTGCGTGGCTCCAAATTTCCTGTAGGGTCGATTCAGTAGCATATCCAAATAAAATCTATGTTCAAAAAAGCATTGGAGGGATGGTGCAAAGATGTTAAACTCCTTTAATCTCGATGATATTTACCGGTGAAATCGCTTGTTTCCGAAAAAGCAATAAAATATATATGATGTCGCATTGATTAAAGGCCAAAACAAAGCTACTTTCAGGTGACAGAGCTGGAAAGAAGTAATTAATACACTTGACAAACATCAGGCCACGGGGAACGATTTTAACTGCTCCACACTGCAACGTGAAATAAGTGTCTATATTAATAATGTCGAAGGGTTCCAACTCTCTACCTTCTTGAAGAAAATTCCAAACCAATTTACAGGCACCAGACACGTGTTTCGAATATTAAATTCTCATCAGTGAAGCTTTCAGCGGAGCAACCAAAAATAATTTCAGTAGCGCCCTCTTTAATTTTTTGAAGTTAGATTTTTACATTTGCATATCCAAATAAAATTATGTTCAAAATAAAGACAGGATTAGGTACCTTTTTTACATAATTTCACAGATTTTGGCCATATTTCATTGTTAAGATTAAGGATCACTGACTAGGGTTAAGTACCCGAAACGTGCATGTCTGGTCTATGCTGTTAATTCATCTGCTTTTAAATGATGCTAATGAAGTTGAATACGTTTAACTTCTGAAAGTTTTTTTTAAACACATAAAGAATGTTATCAAATGGCCATAAATCTTGAAAAAAATAATTCAACTGAAACCCCAACTCGAGCTCGACCTGTATACTTGCATACATATTTTCAATTCAATATTTGCAAAAACAGACAGACGAACGGATATGGACGAATTAAAAAACTGAAGTAAAAAATTAAAAAATAAACGGGTCCATTACTTATGGTAACTGTATTTCTTTTCTTTTTATACTCAGTAAAACATGTTATACTTCGGTTTGATTTGTTTGATGATTAAAATGTCCGAATACAGAATGTTCCCATTGATAATGTTAATAATCAAGCTGTTTGCGTCATTAAAGACATTAAACAAAAGATTTGAATGTATGAATGCTTCACCATTGTCCTTATAACGACTGATATCTATTTTTACATCTAAAATACAATGTAGTTGTACCTCAATTCATACAAAAGACCAATGCAAAGTTACAGTAGGTCCAATTTAAATTCCTGAGTGAAGATTTTATCTCATCATGTATTGAAAAACAATCTTTATAAGTCAGTCGATCGTTTCTTTACAAAGGCAAAATCTAATTGCAATTGAGCTCTCTGTTTTGAGATCTAGCAACGACAAATTGAAGTGCTTGTATTATTTATAGTAGTTCATGAGACATTCCGAATAAAATCTTCTAAAAACTATCCTCATATTCAAAATTGGCGGTCTACACAACAAAGGGTTATTTTCTTTCATTTCTAAAATAATCTATAAACAAAACGTGTCGGTATTCTAGGACAGTATGCAGATTGCTTAAATAGAAAATGCGAATCTATATCAACAAAACAGAACATATTATAGAACTCACAAATCGGCTCACTGGGCGATGACTTTATATAAACTTTAATATATTTTCTTTCAAATGATCGATTTACGGTTTATATAAGTGAAAGGAAGGGATCTCCAACAACACCAGGTTGCAGCACCCACAACAAAACCCCAAAACACCCAATGCAAAAAACACAAAACAGACACCCACAGAAAGAGACGCAAACGGGACAAGGAACATCAACTCACACCATAGAACCATTAAACATTAAAGATCACTCATAAACCAACATGACCAATGGGCAACCAGTGCCGATTTAGGACGGCCATCTGCCACGTTAATAGCAGACGGTGTGGTTGTCCTGGATTATGTTCGCACAACCCTCCCACTGTTCCTATTTCCCAGAGGTCTCGAAGAACGCACAATTTTGGTGTAAAACAACCTCCTCACAACTCCAGAGAGTGTATACAAAGGAAGATGTCCTGATTATAGTCATCCCCTAACGGATGTATTGCATCTAAATGTGTATGTTGGTACTACAGTCAGTTTATTTTCTACAATTACAGCTGAGGAAGTGAGGGAAATGTGAATTTAATTGAATAAAAAAATCCAAAGCCTACAAGGACACGAGAGAGAAGGAAATTGTGTTTTTCTTTTGTTTTTTTATATAGTTTTTTGTTGTTTTTGTTTTTTGAAGTGCTGGGCGATGCGAAAGATAAAAACTAGAACGATAGAGAACTATGTAATAAGACTGAATATTCACGGTGTACGGCATATTTTAAAATTGTTTTTTCTCCCATGATGTAATTTGAATAGCAAGAAGACTTCATTTTTTAAAGGAAATCAAATGATAAAAAAGTACTTGCAATAATACATTCGCATTTTCATGGTATAACACTACCTCACATCAAAACTGAAATATCATTCCATATACTGAATAATACCAAAACAAGTACAATAGAAGTATGATTTTAAAAACAAACAGACCAACGTTATCGAGTCGTAAAATAATATCCGATTTCTTGTTTTTATTGACCTACTGTGTGTTATGGATCCATACATGAATAAAATACTTTTACAAAACGAAATTCTTCATCGCAATATTTCGTCCTCTGATTAAATTCAATTCTTTTTTTCTCAGCATTTTTGTAAGCAATGGTATAAAAACCCCATAAATATCGAGGTTATGTAAGAAAATGAAAAAAAAAAAAAAATCTGCGACATCCCTGGTTTTCGTTTTCTGTTATTACAAACCTAAAATTCATGGTAATTAAGGGATGGTCGTTAAATTCTATTAGATTTTTTTTTATTATTTATGTTGCATTTCCGCGCATGAAGTTTATCACGCAGTTAGCATACAACATCTTTAGTGCTAATTGATCTAGAAATACTGTTTCAATTATCTGTAATTTTGAATAAAGAACACGTCATGTTCAACTGATTCAACCTTAAAAATCCAAAACAAAATCAAGAAAACGTATCACCAAGATACACCCCATCCTCGGTACCCCAGGCTATTTGCGCTTTGGCTGAATACCCTGGGATTACTTGGGGATTAAAAAATAGCTCTTCTTAGTGAAGTTAAAAAACTGAGTCGATGCGCGCAGACCAGTGAGGACATGAATTCACAGTATGTGAATCGTACACAAGAGGAAATTTTTGTCGGTTTCCTGAATATTCCTGAATATTTGTATCGAATACGTCTAATAAACAATTTGATTATTGTCTCGGGTCATCAAGAAGTATCTTACCTAAAGTACCATCAGGTTTTTAAGAAAACGGAAATTCCCCTTCTTTTTGCAAACGTTACAATAGAATCATTGGAAAATTGAAAATGTAATACAGAAGGAAGAACACTACTCAAAAGCCTAGCTTTTTAAACCTTACAAGCCATCAGTTTTGGTGAACTCATTGAAAAATTGCAACATTTTATGCTAACAAATCGACAGTAATTTTTTCTCTACAAGATTCAAGTATGTTAAAAGTAACATCAATTCCTATTCATATAGGTAGATATTCAAAAATCATTGAGGCATAAATCTATTGTGTCGCGTTTAGATTTTCGCTTTTGTATCATTCAAACTTGACCAGTGTATGTTTATGGACTCTGTTCATGAAGAAGATGATTGAGTGTGTTATTTCCAATGTGTACAGCTAAAGCGCAAATGCAATAATTTTTTTTAAAAATTTCATTTTCAAACGGTGCTCTAATAGTTGAACATTTCCCTCCATATTCATATGTATCTATCTTAAAGCGTTTTCATGTAACATCAAAATTTCCGTTTTCTTAACTCCCTGTCAGTACTTTAGTCAAACATACACTATTTATTATCTCTATCCAAAAGAAGTTTGTAAACAATTATGCGATTGAATGAACAATTTTGTGAGGGAGCCAATCAACAACAATTGCATATAAATGGAAATCCCTGAAATAGTACGATATGACCCAGGGTATTCAGCCAAAGCGCAAATTGCCTGGGGTACCGAGGATGGATCCGCCCGTGCGGGCGTATAACAAGTGAAAATTAAAGCAGAACGAGTAACGGACAAATAAAATAAACAAGCGATAGATGCTATACATTAGATCCATTTTATTTGAATTTCTACAATTAATACGTGCGCTCCACAGAAAACATTGAATCAATAACAAAAGTATCTCTTAACATGGCGATGTACAATCATATGGTTATGCCATACTTTATTCAACTCAAAGAAAATCACATTGAGGGTTAGTGGAAAATGAATTGTTATAACTGGTTATTCCATTTTCGAAAATAATTTTGCTATCAATACAGCGGGTAGTTGGACAAACGTACAGTGTCAGTTTGATATTACAGAATTGTTATTTCAACTAGACTTTCGTCACGGGGTTCTTGTTCATTTTGATCGAATGATTTTCATTTGCTTGTTGTTTATTGATATGTTGTTGTTAAATGTTGAAGTCTTACTAATAAATACTGACAATCTTATCTTTGTGGAGTTCTTTGGAATCTTTTTTTTAAATCATTTTTTTAAAAGGACTTTTACAATCTTTATATCTATTTATATTTTAATAATATTTCAGAGTATTACAAATCTTTCTCGGCATTATCTCATTCTCAGTATCGATAGCATAAAGCATGCCCATTTTCGTTATAACGATTAGTTCTTGTCAATTGATGGTATATGAAAAGGAATATTCCACAAACATTTTATTGTTTTATATGTCAAGAATGTAAAGAATTTAAAACAACGGAGCATTGAATGCTAATGCTCATAACTTATTTATGAGAAACGAATGATTAACTTAAACAAAATCATATGTATTTACTCACCAATTTCCCCCTTCTTTTTTGTTCTTTTCTGTCTTCACTGCTCAAAGGAAATACTCAAAATTCTTATTTATCGCTCCATGGTACAAGACGTCTTTATGTTGCAATATTCTACGCGTCAATGGCGAAGTTTTCTTTTGACTAAAACATTTAAACACATCCATGGTAATTTGATAAGCATCTAAATAGCCGTTCAGATATTGGCATGCTAATAATAATTGTACTATACAATATCTTGTGAAGAGCCGTTTTATAAATCTCTCGTGTTACGGGACTAATATATTGTCAAATTATCCTCTGTGTCATTGGAAAATTAAAATGGTAATCTATGTTCAAAATGCTAAATCAAAATGTGTGTATTGTCCGGCAAAAAGTTTATTTTTACTTAAAAACCACATAAAATTGTGAAAATTAACCACAAGAGCCGGAATGTTCATTCATAAGCTATTTACATACTCGTCCCTATTTCTGAGATTCGTTCGCACTTTCTGAATGACTGGAAAAACCTCATTTTGGACATTACTGACATTCGAATAGACAACTTCCACAAAAATCCAAGTTCTAGATCTGAAAGGTATTTCAAATCCAAATTACATAATTTACATGAAAAATTTGTCTTCGCTCCTGCAGATAAAGCAGCCAACAACACCATAATCATTTGAAAACGTTTCTATATATCAACTTTAGTTTCGGATCTTTCGTATACAAATACTTATATCAAAAGCAATGAAAGTGTCCCCAATAGTTTTAGCAAACATAACAGTGAATTTTTTTCATTCAACATCCCTATTTCTTAATTGGATCTTCCTACAATATACTGTATAACAAAACTGCACACATCTCCTCACAAATTTAGATACATTGCTAATTCTAGCAACTGCTCAACTACAAGTTTGTCTAGAAATCTGACGTCAGTCCTCATGGCGGTAAAGGAACACGTTGCAAAATATTGTGAAACTGTTCTGAAGAGGAATGGTGAAACTATATTGAAAGGGACGTGTTGCATTTCGAAGGTAAACGCTTATGACGTCACAATGCATAAGCTCTACAGAAACATGCTGTGGTGGCTGTTCTAACCTGCAAACCGAACCCATGGTGACCTAAATTTGAAGGTCACCTCTTTACCTGAAGAACGCGATATAATTTCAGAACACAAAGAATGCAACTGATCATTATGGTGCATTTACATGCACGATAAATGCACTTGCTGTGTGTTGCATACTCGTAACAAAACACAAGTCAAGGTGGCTCAATAATGCAAGAATTCTTTGTCAGAACAAAAGAAAATCTGTTTATGTAACATTAATATCTGAAAATTTATATTTGTAAAATTTAAGATTACATACGATCGTTCATTTGATTGACCAGTGGTCCTATGAATATACATATGTAAACCAATTCCGAGATCTGTCACAGAACAATGAATTTTAATAGAAAAATACATGATTTATTAATAGTTATTCCAAATTAAAACCATTATTATTTTCACCATGATATCATCAAATGTGTCTAAACCTTTATAGATTAATGCTTTCAAAGAGTGAAAGTTACAGCTGAAACTGATCCAGAAAAGTACATTTTGTGTACCCCCCCACAATGTAAATCTAAAAAGATATACCCAGTAACCTTATTTTCGTTTACATATTTCACAATGACAAACTCTTTTTTCAGCCAGCGGTCAGCGATCAATGATTAGCAGTAGTGTATTGCTTCACAGTATACAGGTAGAGCGGAAATAGTAAACAAACGCCAAGGCTAGCAAAAACAATTTAACATCAAAGAGTAAAGAGAAATTAAAAGAAACGAAAAAGAGGTATGACACTGTAAATCCCACAAAAAGAACTCATAGTGAGGTATCGAATTCAAGTGGCGATGAAATTATGATTATAATGAGTGAACTAGGAGAAATCAAGTCAGAACTAAAGAGTATGATAAAAAGTAAAGATCTTAATAGCATGGTTAAAGAAATAGTTAGTACAACGTTAGCCAAAGAAATGAGATCTGAATTTAACGAACAAATATCTGAGATAAAAAAAGACCATGAAAGAGAAAAATCTGCATTATGTAAGAGAGTAGAATTTTTGGAGAAAAAGAATGTTGAATTATCAAATGCTAACGCTGAGAGAGCTAGGGCTGAGAGGGAGTTAGAAAACAAATATGGAGATTTGGAACATATTGCGATAGAGGCACATGCACGTTCGAACTACAACGAACAGTACTCAAGAAAAAACAATATAAAATTTAAGGCGTACAAGAGTCTGAAGGCGAAAATACCACAGCCATTGTTTCAAAAGTTTTGAATAACCTTGCCAAAGTTAGGATCGATGATAACGATATAATCACGCTACATAGAATTCCTGGTAGAAAGAACATACCCCGTCCATTACTGGTGAAATTATAAAAACTCCGAAACGAAGGCCAAAGTGATGCGTAAATGCTCTGACGTGAAAAACGCGGGTACTGGAGTTCGACTTTCCGATGACGTCACTAAGCGAAATACGGGCCTTATTCAACGTCTTAACGATCACGACGGTGTAAATCAAAGTTGGTACTTTTAAAAATGGAAATGTGTATGCAAAGACCACTCCAAATGGAAGAAAAATCAAATTTGACATTCTTGATGACATCTCCGAGAAAGTGAACCGAGGACGTAACAGATCGTCGGACGAACCATTCTCCTAGACATGTGATGTCTTAAATGCTAAACTATAGACTTTCTACATACTTACATATCTCATCTGATTATTTAATTTGAATAGCATTTGTTTCGGTCTGAATATACTTTTTTTTTCAAATTTTGATTCTCTAACTTTTCTTCATTAATAGATTCTTAGTGTACGAATCTATACATCAAAATGAGTCCTATAAATAAGATGAGCATAAAATTTGTTTATTCACATGATATTTATCTCTGCATGATCATCATTTGCTCATATATAAAGATTTACATTTATGATGTCTTTGACATATAGAACTCCCAATATGATATGTTGAATATGCTTATTTTGCATTTATGAAATATGACTGTATGAATGATGTGTAAAACTGAATTGTCAGAATAACTTTGAACAATTATAGTATACATACAATTGTACATGTACATAATGTTATCAGATCCGTCCTACTCTCAAGGAGGTGAGACGGATTTGATGTTATGATGCGAACGGTGGCAATTTTCAATTTTACTGTGAAAATAAGTGTAATTGATTGAATGTTGCCGAAAGGAAACCAACAAAAAAAAACCAGTTTGATTTCTTTCAATGCAGTTTTAAAAAAGAAATGTTAGGGTAGATGCAAAAAAAAATGATAATGTCAAATGTGAACAAGTGTATACGATAATAGTTTGTGATATATATCTATATATTTTTCAATTTCAACTGTAACTAATCACTTATTCTATTTGTATGATGTCATGAGTATCTCTGTTGTGGTGTGTCATGCCTCTTAACGTGATGTAATGCCCCTTACCAGATTGTGACGGGGGATAGCTGGTGACTTGCCGCTGTTCAAATATTCATGATTTCGCCACCTTTCAAGTCGAGAAATAGGAACAATTTTCTCGCTTACTTCTTACTTTTCATTTTCGACAACCCCTTAATATACCTACCCCCTCTTCCTGCACTAATCTACACCTACCCTACCAAATGCCTACTTCATGGAATTTTTAATGGATACAAAGACACAGTATTCAGATGATATACCTCGATGAGCTGCACTAAGATTATCTCTGTAAATGCCCAAGGTTTAGGAAGCTTCGAAAAAAGGAGAGATATTTTTCACTATAACAGACAAAAATTAAAAAAAAAAAAAAAAAAAAAAAAAAAAAAAAAAAAAACAACAACAGGTAGGAATACTCCGCTTACAAGATACCCACTTCACAAAAGAACTTGAAGACTGTATTCGAAATCAGTGGGGTTATCAATCCTTCTTCAGCTCATGTAACTCAAATTCCAGGCTAGTATTAGTCCATCTCAATAATAACTTTGAATATTAAATCCATAATCAAATGCCTGACCCTAATGGAAATTACCTTGCATTAGATATCACCATTGAAAATAAGCGTCTATCTTTAGTTTCAGTCTACGGTCCTAACACAGATAGCCCTGCATTTTACAGTAATCTTTTCAAAGTAATAGCAGATCTGAGTAATGATGATTTTATTATTGTTGGAGACTTCAACTTGATAATTAATCCTTATTATGACTGTTCAAATTATGTAAATGTTAGCAATCGCCGTGCAAGAGAGAAAATAATAGAGTATATTGAATCTAAAAATCTTATTGATATTTTTCGTATGCAAAATCTGGACCTCAGACGATATACATGGCGAAAGCCCCGTCCATTAAAACAAGCAAGTTTAGATTTCTTTCTTGTGACAGACACTCTGTCAGTCAGATAGATGAATCACAGATCTTACAAAGTTACAGATCAGATCATTCACCAATATCTATTTCTCTTAAAACAAATGATTTTGAATATGGAAAAGGATTATGGAAATTCAACAATGCCCTATAACACGACATTCAATACTCTAATACTATTAAGAAAATAATTATGGAAACGAAAGAACAATATTGTGCTAAGGTCTACAATTTAGATAATCTTATCAATATCCCAGATGATGAAATAATATTCACAATAAATGACCAAACATTTCTTGAAGTACTTCTTCAGTTAACGGAACAATTAAAAATACCTGGATGTGTATTGACCATAGACTTTGAAAAAATATTCGATTCGGTGTCCTGGAAATTTATTGATAAAACCTTGCAACTTTTTTTTTTATTTTGGCGAGTCTTTCTGTAAATGGATAACTTTGTTTCGTACAAACTCCACTGCTTCTATTTGCCATTCAGGATTTCTCTCACCCTTCTTTCCTCTGGGTCGAGGTTCACGTCAAGGTGACCCAATCTCTTCTTATATATTTTTGCTCTATGCTGAAATTCTGTCTATAAATATTAAAAACAACAGAACGATAAAAGGAATAAACATTCATAACATTGAAAATCTTTTATCCTTATAAGCATATGACACTCTCAACATTCTTGACGGAAATGAAATCTCTCTCAGAGAACGTGTAAGAGAAATTAATTGCTTTTATAAGATGTCAGTACTTAAAATAAATATGTCAAAAACAAATGTAATTTAGATAGGTAGCAAGAAATATAGTAATACTAGACTTTGCCCTGATCTTGGACTTCAATGGAGAAATGAATTTCAATTCTTAGGTATAAACTTGATGTTGACTTTTCTCGAATCAATTTTTTTGAACTATGACAAGAAATTAGTAAAGATTAAAAGCATCATCGAACAGTGGAGTAAGCGAAAGCTAACTCCTATAGGTAGACTATCATTGATTAAAACACTCTTGATCTCACAATTGAACCATTTATTTATCTCTTTAGCGAACCCTACGGAAAAAATTTTACTAAGAAACTTACTACCTTAATTTTTGAATTTTTATTGCAATCTCCTATTGACAAAGTTAAACGTATTATAACTTAACCGTATACTGATGGAGGCTTAAACATGATTGATATTCCTAAATACATTAATTCTCTCAAACTGTCATGGATCCGCCGCATGTTATCAGAAAAAATCCAAAATGGAAATTGTTGATATATGAATAATTAAATATCAGTGGGATAATCAATTATGGACCATCCTTTGTCAATCAGGAAATTAATAATACACAGAAAGACGTCTGGAAAGATACCCCTTTGGCTTGGAAATTCTTTGTAGACTGCAACATCCAAAAACAAATGATAATATCCTAAAAACACCAATTTGGTGCAATAACGATGTAAAAATATATTCAAACCCCGTACTTTATAAGCCATGGATACAAAAAGGAGTTCTCTTCGTAAATGACTTCATATCAGATTCAGGAACATTTTTTGATTTAAGAGAATTTACAGAAAAGTTTGATATAACAACAGACTTTATTACTTTCAATGGCATGGTTTCATCTATAAAAAACTTAAGAAAACATAAAATCAAGGTCGAACATAAGTGTACATGTCCTTTCATACCTCATAACATAAAAATTCTATTTCAATGTAAACAAGGTTGTAAAAAGTTCTATGATATAATGATAAATGCCTTAATTTTTTTTCCTAAAGGGAGAATAAAATGGAATCTTATGTTTACACTTAATAATGATGAATGGAAAAGTGTTTACGTATCTCCTTTTTAAAAATTTCTCCATAATGCAAAATTGAAATGGTTCCAATTCCGAAATAATCATAATATTCTCACAACAAAGGAATTTCTTTTCAAGATTGGTAAAAAAGAATCACCAAATTGCACATTGTGTGATGATGCACCAGAAACAATATTTCATGCACTTTGGGAATGTCCGAAAGTCCAAAAAAAAGTCCATAAATGAATTCAAGAATTATTGTGAATCAAAGAATATAAATATTATATTTGATCCGAAATCTTATATTCTAGGTTCTAACATGAATAATGATGCTGACGCCTATAATGTATTGATGACAGTCAAGTATTATGTTTAAAAATCTAAATGCCTCAACTTACAACGGGGTCTTGTTGGAGATCTCCTCCCTTCTTTTACAATTTCACATGCAATCTTTATTATTTGATCTGAAACTTTTATACCTGACTTCAAAGATAATATCAATCAAACATAAGAAATATGATAACTTTCTATCTATCTGGTCCCGTTGGGCTTCTCTGTCAAACTGAATTTCCCTATATACCTTTTGATAATACAATCCAATAGAAACACAACTTCTATATCATTCAAGTATACCATAAGTGTTATTTCTTTAGCAATCGTTATTTTCATCTCTATTTAACCTTATCCATAGAATTCGAACTATCTCTTTTTTATATAACATAGGCTTCATCCTGTATGCACTCCACTCCTCCCATTACTCTCCCATAATTTACCTGCACTTTATATTGCATTTCCTACCCATCATATTCCTTCCCCATCCACCCTCCCCACCTTTCCCCCACCCCTCCCTAATTGTTCATGTAAGCATCAATATATATTAATATATGTTTACCGATATCGACCAATACGAATATGAAATTTATGTACACCATACTATGCTACATGATCAATTAAAAAAATTCTTCAAAAAAAAAAAAAAAAAAAAAAAAAATAAAAATAATAATTATTAGATTATTATTAAAAGTACATGTTACCGTTCATTCTGATTCAAAATACTTGGTTGTCATAATAACGAAGTCAATTTGAAATTAAAATGCTGTTTTCCCTTATTTGACATTATAATGATGAAAATATTTCTAACATAACAGCTGCTATGCCTTACATATTTGTCAAGAACAGACTCTCATCTTTTTTTATAAAAGGACAAGACATTCTGTATTGCCTCGTTTCTACGGTAACCATATTGTAAAAATCTACGAAAATAATTGGGGGGGGGGGTCGTATATATTTTATCCTTATTTTCTTTGATTCAATTTCTTCAAAATGAATATTTGATGAACTTAAACTTTATTAAAAATTTAGTTAATAAAAAAATCTTTACTGTAACCTTGACCTTGAAGATATAACCTTCATTCAAGGACACATCCTTCGAAATTAGTCAGTGATTCTACATTCTGTGTAAAATAACGCATGTTCAGAAGGAACTCAAAACAGTATATTCATAAAAAAAATTTAATTATCATTTTATGTTTCCTTGAATATTTGACCTTGACCCAAGGTATCTGTATATTCTTCATGCGGTGAAATGATATGTCTAATACACAAATGAATCAAGATGTGCAGGGTTATTGCCAAGACCAACCATCACCACACCTCAAATTTATTGTTGTTAACTATGACAGATCCTACTGTGTAAAATAGAGTCTGATTCTGAAAATAAGTACACTGAAACAGATATTATTCAGATGTTAAACTTCCTAATCGACAACATTTTTGTGGTGTATGGTAGAGAGGTCTTCCAACAAATTGTCGGAATTCCAATAGGAACCAATTGTACCCCACTCCTTACCGACATTTTTCTTTACTCGTACGAAGCTAAATTCATTCGATCATGGGTATCTGAAGGGCAAATATACTTAGCTTCCTTCTGATTTAAACTTCACTTACAGTTATATAGTAGATGTGTTGTCCATAAAAAAATCCAAAATTTGCGGATTTCCCTAGCAGAATATATCCGTCGGAGCTTGACGTCAAAGAAACTACAGAGACATTTATTTTCAGCATCCTATTTGGACATAATGCTGTGATGGTCACATGCATCTTCGTTCCCATGAACACCTCACTCTATGACAAACGTGACGACTTCAGTTTCAGCATGACAAACTTTCCTTTTCTGAGAAGAAAAATCCCTTTATCGTCTCCTTATCTAAATTGATACGTTATGCCAGAGCAAGTACAAAATATACAGAGCTTGTTCTGAGAGCTAGGCGTCTTTCAGAACAGCTTCTCAGACAGGGATACATTTGTGACTAACATCGTCACTGAGGAAGTTACCGTATATACGGTAATTTTGGCGTCGGGAATTTTGCGAATATGTCCAGATCGGGCGTTGGAAATGTCGGCGCTTTTAGAATTGTTTAAAACATCCGCAAAAATTATACTGGTAAAATTCATGGGTGTATCAATCATTTATGACCGCCGAAACGAACATGAAATGACTAGAAGGACAAACCTACATGTTCGGTGCTTTATTTATGAATATAAGAGATGCTGTTCATACATGTAGTTAAAAAAGTCCTTTAAACATTACAATTATCGACACTGCATTTTTTAAAAAGAGACTTAAGGTATCCGATGTACAATAGGGCATTTGCCATATGCCCGGTAAGGTACTTTAAACTATTTTCTGAAAGGTTATAATGCCCACTGCTCAAATATATATATTTTGGGGTCAGAAAAATAATGGGGAATAACTGGTGAAGCATTTGAATTGTCTTTTTCCTAAGCAAAATGACAAAGTTGAACAAGTGATTTTCTCCTTTGATTCTTAAGACCTAGGAGTCTTATATCTGTACTCAGGGCATCATTACCTTTCAGAAAATGTATAGATTATAGTACCTTACCATGCATAAAATTTACAATACTTTACAAAGGGAATGATTCAAAAGTTAAAATGTAAAATGACTCTATTGTACAATGGATACCTTAACCTAGCGGTGATCGTACTGTTAATGTTTCCTTGGTTATTTTCGAAATATGTTAGACTATTTAAAGTCACAGCCCACAAGTCCGATCGTCCAAAGTCCAAAATATCGTACCCTATTTACCCATCAATAAACGGTACCTGTGTGGAATCTCTCTAAAGCGTACATGTTCATTATGGTACCTTTTGCATTTATTGCTAATAAGATAATTGGGGTAGACGTCAATTGGATGTTAATTGTTTGGTTTGACAGTAAGTGCTTTGAATATATTCCCCTGACTTTGTCACCATAGTACTTTCTATACAGACATATCCTCAGACAGTGCATGTATTTTAGAAACGGTTTTCATTTTCGTGCGTGGACATCGACGGCGGGTGCGGCTAGCCAACAGGGCACCTGTCCCACCTTTAGCTTGCTAGGGGTCCGTCGATGTTTAATTTGGTGCTCTATTGTGATTGTTGTTGAGATTATCGTCAGGATCTTCTTTAACTCATTTGTATCACACCTATGCCCTTTGCCGTGTGGAGCTCGTAAAAAAAGTGTTTTGAATATGTTTCCCTGGCATTATCGCCATAACACTTTCTATATGGACATAACCTCAGACAGTGCATGGATCTTAGATATGGTTTTCATTTTCCTGCGTGGACATCGACGGCGTGCCAACAGGGTTTGCTTACTCCTCCCGGGAACCTGGTCCCACCTTTATGCTCAATTTGGTGCTCTATTGTGAGTCGTCAGGATCTTCCTTATCTCATTTGTGTCACACTTATGCCCTTTGCCGTGGTTGTATCTGCCATCAGTGACAATTTCCTGTGATGTGATTGCATCTGACTTAATTGACGATTTACTGTTGTTATATCTTACTTTAGTTACAGTTTTATGTGATTGTATCTGACATTCCTGATAGTTTCCAGTTATTGTATCTGACTTAAATGACTCTTTCCTGTGATTGTATCTGACTTTAATGACTGTTTCCTAATTTGGATCTGACTGTAGTGATAATTTCCTAAGATTGTAATCACAGGTTCCAGTTCCTGTACCTGACTTTACTGATATTCTCCTTTTATTGTATCTGACTTTCATGATAATTTACTGTAGTGTATCTGACTTTAATGACAGTTTCCGCGGTTGTATTTGACTTTAATTACAGTTTCCTGTTGTTGTATCTTGACTGTTGTGACAGTTTTCTGTGGTTGTGTCTGACTCAATAGACAGTTTCCTGTGGTTGTATCTGACATAAATTACAGTTTCCTGTTGTTGTATCTGATTTTAATAACATTTTCCTGTTGTTGTATATGACTGTAATGACAGTTTCATGTGGTTGTATCTGACTGTAATGATAGTTTTCTGTTAATAAATCTTATTGTACAGTCAGGGCCCTATGGCTGTATGTGAAGTTAATGACAAGTCCTTAGCTTGCATTTGACTTTATTGACTGTGATTGTCTCTGACTTTAAAATGGTTTCCTATGGTTGTACCAGACTTGAATGATAGTAGCCTGTGGTTGTATCTGACTGTGATGACAGTTTTCTTTTATTGTATCTGACTTTAATGAAAGTTTCCTTTTGTATCTGACTGTTATGGATATTTCCTGTGATTTTATTTGACTTTATTTACAATTTCCTGTGGTTGTATCTGACAGCAATGACAGTTTGCTGTAGTTGTATCGGACTGTTATGATAGTTTCCTGTGATTGTAACGTCAGTTTCCCTTTCGTTTATCTGACTTCATTGACTGTTTCTTGTGTTTGCATCTGACTTTAATGACAGTTTCCTGTTGTAATATCTTACTTTTATGACTGTTTCATGTGATTGTATCTAACTGTAATGATAGTTTGTTACTTGTTGTTGTAGTTGACTGTAATGACAGTTTCCCGTTCCTGTATCTGACGTTAATGACAAATTATAAGCTTGTATTTGATTTTATTGACTCTTCACTGTGATTGTTTCTGATTTTATGAAGAGTTTCCAGTTGTTATATCGGATTGTTGTGACAGTTTTCTGTGTTCAAATCTGACTCTAATGACAGTTTCATATGATTGTATCTGACTTTAATGATAGTTTCCTGTGATTGCAATGACAGTATCCCGTTACTGTATCTGCTTTTGATTAATGTTTCCTATGCTTGTATGTTATCTTTATTTCAGTTTTCCTGTTGTTGTATTTGACTGTTATGAATTAAGTTTCCGCTGGTTGTATCTGACTGATGCTATTGAATTTTAAGACTTTTAACACTTGTACCACTTGGTGAGTGTCACTTCTGGTGGACCAGGAGTCCCCAAGGGCACATGTAACCAAGTTGATCAACTTCGGATAATGGTTTGTTCAACGCATTCAAAATATTCTGTTAACAAAATTTCTTGAATTTTCTAAAAATATGGTCCTGTAGCATCAAATACAAGCCATCCTGCAACGTCTTTCGGTACATTTTTTGACATAATAACGTTTACACTATTTGGCATATTACATTGTTCAGATTGTGGATCACTGACGAGGGTTCAGTACCCGAAACGTGCATGTCCTGTCCATGCTGAAAATTTATCTGTTCTTACATGATGCTATTGAATTTGAAGATTTTAAACATAAATAGATAGGTTCCTTTTGTTGTATTTGACTTTGATTACATTTTCCTGTTCTTGTATTTGACTGTTATGACAGTTTCCTGTTGTTGAATTTGACTTTATTGACAGTTTCCTGTTGTTGTATCTGACTGTACTGACTAATTTCTGTGGCTGTACATATCTGACGTTACTGACAGTTTCTTATCTTGTATTTGACTTTATTGACAGCTTACTATGATTGTTTCTGACTTTGATAACAGTCTCTTTTTGTTGTATATGACTTTATTGACAGTTTCCTGTGGTTGTGTCATAATAATAGTAATAGTGTCATGTGGCTGCATATTGGATTATTGACAGTTTCCTGTGATTGTATATGACTTTATTGACAGTTTCCTGTGATTGTATATGACTTTATTGACAGTCTCGTGTTATTGTTTGTTACTTTATTGACAGTTTCCTGTGGTTGTATCTGACTCTAAGAAGAATTTCCATTGTTATATCTGATTGTAACGACAGTTTCCTGTGTTCGTATCTGACTGTAGTGACAGTTTCCTGTGATTATAGTTGTTATATTTGACTGTAATGGCAGTTTCCTGTCGTTGAATTTGACTGTTATGACAGGTTCCTGTTGATGTCTCTGACTGTAATGTTAGTTTCCTCTGTTCGTATCTGACTTTAGTGATTGTGACCTGTGGCTGCATCTGACTGTAATGGCAGTTTCCTGACTTAAATAATAGTTTTCTGTTGTTGTATCTGACTTTAATCATAGTTTTCTGTTGTCGTATCCTACTTAAATAATAGTTGTTTTGCTTGACTGTACTGACAGTTTCCTGTTGTTGTTCCCGATTTTATTGACAGTTTCTGTTATTTTATCTGACTGTTATGACTATTAC
The DNA here is from genome assembly GCA_033119305.1 of Pinctada imbricata. Lineage (NCBI taxonomy): Eukaryota > Metazoa > Mollusca > Bivalvia > Pterioida > Pteriidae > Pinctada > Pinctada imbricata. The sequence goes on from VSWD01000002.1 coordinate 20,970,600, forward strand.
TTGTTGTTGTATCTGGCTTTAATGACAGTTAACTGTGGTTGCATCAGACTGTAATGACAGTTTCCTGTTGTATATGACTGTAATGACAGTTTTCCGTTGTTGAATATGACTTTATCTGGCCTTAATAGCAGTTTATTAGCATGTATTTGACTTTATTGACATTTTACTGTGATTGTATATGACTTCCTGTAAGTCTGTCATACTTCAATGATAGTGTCCTGTGCCTGTATCTGACTGTGATGACAGTTTCCTGTGATAGTATCTGACTTTAATGAGTTTCCTGTTATAATGACAGTTTTTGTTGTTGATTCTGACTGTTATGACAGGTTCCTGTGGCTGTATCTGACGTTAATGACAATTTCTTAGCTTGTATTTGACTTAATTGACAGCTTACTGTAATTGTATCTTACATTGATAAAGGTTTCATGTTGTTGTATCTGACTTTATTGACAGTTTCCGGTGGTTGTATCACATTTTAATGATAGTGTCCTATGGCTGTATCTAGGTTTAATGACAGTTTCCCGTGGTTGTATCTGACTTTATTGACAGTTCCCTGTGGTTGTAACTGACTTTTATGATAGGGACCTGTGGCTGTATCTGACTTTATAAATAGTTTCCTGTGATTGTTTCTGACTCTTATGATAGTTTCCTGTGGTCGTTGTTGACTGTAATGACAGTTTCCTGTGGCTGTATCTGACTTTAAGTACTGTTTTTAGTGTTGATATCTGACGTTTAATGAGTTTTTTTTAGCTTGTATTTGACTTTATTGACAGTTTACTGTGATTGTATCTGACGTTAATGATGGTTTCCTGTGGTTGTATCTGACCTTAATGATAGTGTCCTGTGGGTATATCTGACTGTGATGGCAGTTAACTGTGATTATATATGACTTTTATAAGAGTTTCCTGATGTTGTATCTGACTACAATAACAGTCTGCTTTGGTTGTATCTGGCTCTAATGACTGTTTCTGACTTTAATGATAGTTTTCTGTTGTTGTATCTGACTTTTAAGATAGTTTCCTGTTCTTGTATCTGACTTCATTGACACTTTGTATCTGACTTTAATGACAGTTTCATGTGATTGTATCTCACTGTAATGATAGTTTCCCGTGATTGTAACGATATTTTCCTGTTACCGTATCTAACTTTTATTACTGTTTCCTGTGATTGTATCTGACTTTAATGACAATTTCCTGTTGTTGTATCCGACTTTAATGACAGTTTCAATTGAATTAATTACTTCTTTCCAGTTCTGTAACCTTAAAGAAGCTTTATTTTGGCCTTTTATCAATGTGAAATCATATATGTTTTTTGCTATTTCGGAAACTAGCCATTTCACCGATAAATATCATTGATATTTAAGGAGTTTAACATCTTAGCACCATCCCTCCAATGCTATTTTGAACATAGATTTTATTTGGATATGCTACCGAATCGACCCTACAGGAAATTTGGAGCCGCGCACTCTCTGTAATGTAAAATCTCATTTCAAAAAATTAAAGAGGGCGTTACTGAAATTATTTTTGGTGGCTCCGCTGAAAGCATCACTGATGAGAATTTAATATTCGAAACACGTGTCTGGTGAATGTAAATTGGTTTGGAATTTTCTTCAAGAAGGTAGAGATTTGGAACCCCTCGACATGATTTCATGTGATTGAATCTGGCTGTAATGATATTTTCCTGTGATTGTAATGAAAGTTTGCCGTTCCTGTATAAGACTTTAATGACTGTTTCCTGTGATTGTATCTGACTTGAATGACAGTTTCATATGATTGTATCTGACTGTAATGATATGTTCCTGTGACTGTGATGAAAAATTCATGTTGCTATACTACCTTAATGACATTTTCAAGTGATTGCATCTGACTGTAATGATAGGTTCCTGTAATTGTAATGACTGTTTCTCATTCCTGTATCTGACTTTAATGACTAGTGTTTCCTGTGATTGTACCTGACTTTATTGATATTTTCCTGTTGTTCTATCTGACTTTAGTGCCAGTTTCCTGTTCTTGTATCTGACTTAAATGACAATTTCCCGACAGTTTGCATGTATTCTACTTTAATTGTATTTGAAGTATTCTTGTGGCTAGGATATTTTAAGCGGGATGTTTTTTTCATGTGTCGTCCTCTAAAATCAAATTATAGTTGCTCCATTATAACAACAGTACATTGACCTAGAGACCCATATCAACAATGGGGATCTGTCTAAAAATCGAAAGATGACACCAAGTCCAGGTTAACTCCGATTTCACTAAAGGAAACTGTCATAAAAGTCCGATACAACTGCAGGAAACTGTCACAGAATCCAAACTGCAGCGGATAATGATGACAGAGATATCGGACTTTGCTGAACTGTCATCCCTTTTTTCATATCACATTGTATCCGATATTAAAGAATCAGATAGATAAGATCTAGCCTAGGCCTATAGCGACAATTTATAGGTATGGGTTTAACCTTAATTTTCACCTAAATCGTCTAAAACGAACCTTTAAAGATTGCTCAGACAAGACTTAAACTAGGTCAAGGTCCTTTCATGTAACTGTGTGTACATAAGTATTTTATGTGCAACTTTAATATATGTACCAATTGTAGTTTTTTATTTTGACATTTAATCGCATAAATCCATATAACTCTTGTTATACACCATTCCCCTTTTCTCCATGCAAATCTGCATTGCATGAGCCTACGTTGTAGGGGAATTAACATGATTTACTGTCAAAAATAAAAACACATTCATGAGTGAAATATATTATACTAAATCAATGATAAAACGCATGACTCAAAATACACTTATATACAATACATAATCATAATACAATGCACTAAAACGAATGTATAATATCAGCTCAAAGTCAGCTCAGCTCAAAAATAGATGAATAGATGTTGTTACCCAAAATAAATCCTATTCCCATGTTTTACATATATATTTATCGATTTTCTTTTCAAACTCATATGTTGAAACTATAACGAAATCCGAACTACGACATAAGATCATAAATTGCCGGTAAACTACTGTCCGCGCGGTTCACCTTGGAAACTGGATAAACGCAATTTTGACTATATATTTCATCATGCAAACCTTTAAATAAAACAGATACCATTCAATAGATCTCGCTTAGTCGTAAATTATGGTATAAGTTATATGGGAATCAGTGCACGCAATCAAAATTAATAGACAAAATAAATTTAAGATGGGCTATTTTCAATGCTAATTTTTACCATGACGTCGTGACGCTCTCCATAGGCTTAATGTTACACTCGGCGACGTCAGGCTGAAATTTAACATTGAAAACGTCCCATCTAAAATTTATATTGTCTGCATAATTTGATTGCATAAACCCTCGACCATGTAACATATACCACAATTTACGATTAAGCGAGATCTATTCAGTGATATATATTTTATCTTAATTCATGCATGACAAAGTTATCAAAATCGCGTTTATCCACTTTCCGAAGTGAGCCGCGCGGACAGTAGCTCTTTTCCTCTCCACCCCCAATAACTTGACCTACATTAATAACAGACTCCCCTTCTCGCCCCAAGAACTCACCTACATGTAAAAGACCCCCCTTCCCACCCCGAAGAACCTCACCTATATGTAACAGACCCCCCTTTCCTCCCATTCCCCCCAGAAAAAAACCCTTAAAAGGTCTAGATCAACCTACGACTCTAAATTAAAAGAAAACAGGAAAACAAATTGAATGAAAAGACATAAAATAATACAAGACATCTCTGTTTTCTAATAACATGTCGCCTGTCTATAATATTGATGTAACCACAGGGATGAGGTTTCATCGATTGGTCACAAGCCCTTTCCTCTATACAAACCCTTTCTTCTATATGTCTATATTAAAAGTCCCAAGGGAGGACACTTCCTATATAATAGCTATATAACTTTTTTGTACTCTATCGTGGCTTCCACTTCTATCGATATGTATTCGACCGGTGCATCTTTTAGGATGAATTTTCAATGTGGATTTGTTTTATACATTCATACCAAAATCGTATCAAATGGACCGTGGGTTTAGCCTGTAGGAAGGAAAAAAGACGAAGCCACGATCGAGTACAAAGATAGTGTCCGCCCTTGGGGTTTTATATATAGACATATAGAAGAAAGTATTTTTGTATTGAGGAAAGGGTTTGTGACCAAGCGATGATACCTCACCCCTGTGGATATAACAAACTTTGTGTATATTTCGAAGGTTGCAGTCAAATTTTATTAATCTATCATAATTTTATTTAACGACGACTAGGATTACCCCTATGAAAGATTTGATATCTTGTCATATATTATGATATATAATTTTCAAACATGGTGACAGTCCCACTACTAGATCTTTTCTCAGTGGAGGATTTAAGGGGTGGCCGCATGGGGCGTGTCCACCCAAATCAAATCATAGGTCAAAGGATCATTTTCAATACATAGAGAGTAAATATCAACTATCTGTTGGTAATTTTAATTGTTAAATGCATCAATCATTAATCAACACAGAGACGAAAATGGGTCATAAAAGGATGAAATGCAAAAGTTTCCGGGAGGCTTTGCACCCCCTAGTCCCCTAACAGGGCTCCGTCCTGGTCCCGATGGGACTAACGGTTTCCATACCCCTCACCAATTCTTAACGCCCCCTAACTAAAAAACTGGATCCGCCACTGGTACCTGATCAATACTACAACAGCCCCACCACTAGATTAATTTTTACACAGTACATTGTACAAGGTCCTGGGTTTTCAGAAAACATAATATGTCCGTTTCCTCAGATTTCTGAAAACTCGTCATCCTGGAAATAAGCATCGCGTACAAAACATTATGTAGCCTAACACAGTGTACAGATAAGGTACTGGGAAATAACAGATAAAGAAAACTTTATTTACACACTAAAATATTTTGGGCTTTAGTATGTTTACTGGGAAAAGTAGCATGACTTAGCGCAAGAAGTACTGATTGGAAAATAAACCATATTTAACAAGATCTTAGATATTGCTTAATAAGTACTTACCTTTGCTTTCTTGTTCCACTCTGAATTTCATTTTTGATTAAAAATTTGAAATTAAACATAATAGAAAAAGAAATAATAAAAATAAATCAAAACACAAACTGAAGAAAATAAGTAATATTAAGTACGTAATCAGCGATATTGACCTTGATATTGTGTTGACGTATGATAGTTATAATATTGTATTTATAATAGAACAAAACAACTAACTTACCTTATTATTAATCTGTGATACACAGAGGAGTTGATTTATTGTAAACTTACCTATTTAACAAGTCAGATTTTAAGTTATAACAATATATGTTTTATTGTGTGTCCTGTGTCATTGGCCATACTCTGGTAAAATGTAACCATCCACCATTATCCAGTGTTACAGATAAATGTGTTGAGGAGTGTATAGTAGACAAAGTATGTCTGTCTAGGTTAGTTTTATACAGTTCAACATCAAACTGATGGTGGATATCAATAACAGATTGTAGCCACCTACCCCACCCTGATGATGTCATATTTACTCTCCCTAACGTTACCTCCTGTAACATTGACAAACTTGATGTCAGTCCCATGTCCCTGTCACCAAGTGTCACGTTATCCAGCCATAACTCCTGTATCCTATCACACTGACACAGTACAGGACCAGGTACCGTGTGAGTGTTAGCTACTGTAACATCTGTCAGACATAATGTCCTCAGTGACGGTGCACAGATCTTGTTTATAGTCCTATCTGTGTCATCACCATCAATATAGGCCATGGTCAGTGACCTTGTACTGTGTGCGTCGGTAAGTAAGTCATTAATTACTGTGTTAGTTATACCACGCTCTCCGTCGGTAGGTACCAACCATAAGTACAATGACCTTATGTCTACATTGTGATCAGACAGGAGTTCCCTAGTCACCCTCACTGTCTCTGTATCACTATTAACATCAACATAAACATCTGATACATGACATGTCACTGGGCTGTCTGTCACTGGGTTGTCTGTCTGTCCGTTCTCTAACTCCCTGTGCCAACTTACCTGTAGATTGTACAATTCCATCACTGTACTGTTATAGTCATGTGATTCTCTGTATTTACAGATCTCTGTGTCACTGTCTGCCACAATTACAACACGCTGTGATATAACACTACCCAAACACGGACACATACCACATATAAACATAATAACATTAGATAACTCCATAATGACCTTGATATCACGTAGATGTTCGTAGAATGAATCACTCACCTCTTTGTGGGTGACGATGTAAATAGCTGCCAGGAATTCCTGTACAGATTTGTGGAAGAAATGAACACTCACCTTTTCCTCCATAACGCTATCTACATCTCTCTTACTGATCAAACCTACATCAAGGGCAAACTGTAATTCTCTCTCACCTATTTCTGTCTCCAAGTCATCTTTCTGAAAAACTAACTTCATTTCTTTAGATAAAAGACCTTTATATGCTACTTTTTCCAGTTTTAACAAAACATTTGAATAATTTTTGATATTTTTCTTTGCAGACATTTGTTTTGGTAAACTAACATTGATTGATTCCAAAATCAATTTTTGAATGTCGTGTGTAAGATGAGCTCTTTGAATCAACATATTGACCATGGCTATATAGAAACTGGTCATACTGTCCCCTACCTGTTCCCCCTCATACCATATCTGTACACAAACTACAGCTAATAAAGGTATCTTTATAAATGATTTTATAGTTTCGTTTTTCAATTGACTTTTTATTCCTTTACATTTTGCCTTATATTCAGCAGTACCTGGTTTCATTTCATGATAATGTACAAGTACCTTTTCTATCACACATTCGATACCTGCGTCGTCCAGTCCCAGTATTTCAATCACTCTGTCTTCGTTCTTTACTCCCTGGACTTCAGAAAACTTCCAAGGCCGCATGGTGGTGAAGATAACACAGTTTGACATGTTATCTATGTTTGGCATTCCTTTATACTTGAGACGATCTATGACGGACTGATCGGGCTTCCATTCGTCTAAGCCGTCCATCATTATAAAACATCGGTATTTCTTGCTAGATAACACGTGTTTGGCTGTTGCTTGGAGATCAGTGTCAGATCCTAGAATGTCCTGACAAATAATGTCTGTGACGTTCGCTCGTGACGGATCTACATGACGTAATGGTATATGGAAGACGAAATCAAACTGACTGAGAGCGTTTTCCCATTTGTTTAGCGTTCTGCCGCTCATACCTGGCTGTTGAGTATTGCACCAAGTTTTAAGAAACCACTTGCAGTACTTAGTTTTGCCATGAGCGGCTTTCCCTAACATGAACACACGGGGGACCGGCTTACCGTTTTTTGTCAGCATATCTTCAGGGCTTTTCACTTCTTTCCCCTCTTGCTGTTCCTCACTCTGTACTGACTTTTTCATCTTACGGTTCTCCTTGATATCCTCCCTGATAACCACTGATGAGAACAGGTGTTCTATAGGTAACGTATCACCGTCCGTTGTTACCGTTGACAGTGGGATCCCTCGTGTCTCCTCGTTATACCTCTCAATCAGTTTCTCTTTTAATATGATGACATCAGGCTCCACATCTAGAAAGATAATGAGTAGCTCATCGTTAGATTTTACAGGGAATGATATAATACTCTGTAATTTTTATTGACATCGTACCCCACATTAACTCACCATAAATTAACAAATGTAATTAGGGGGAGGGGTATTGTAGTAGTACAATGTAAGAGGGTCAATCTTAAAATTTGTCATCAAGGACAAGAGCGAGGCCTTTTTCCCCTTACTATATAGTATAATACCGATTGATCCTCTTAAGGGGAAGGGTTGGTTGATATTATACAAAGATGGACTTGGTCGAGTTCATAATGTCATTATAATGACCCGATGAAATATGTAATATAGGCCGAAGGACGAGGTTAATAAAACAAATTTCATCGGGTCATTATAATGACATAATGACCGAGGCCAAGTCCTTATTTGTTATATTATATAGCGATACGTAGCACTCTATATCATTAAAATAATGGTTCAAAGCAAAAGGAATATTCTGTTTATGATAAAGAATTCAACAATCAAAGGTGCTTTTTTCTTAGAGTTAACAAAATAATAAAAACAATAATCTTGGTTTTCATCGTAAGTACTGAAATCGAGAAAAATATCACACCAAGTCATTTTCTTCCGTCAGCGGTCATTATCGGAAATTAATGACTCGCGCAACAGCCAATCAGAATCGACGTTATATTCTGGTTCTATAATATTATACAAATATGGACTTGGTCGAGGTCATTATGTCATTATAATGACCCGATGAGATTTGTAATATTGACCGAGGCCGTAATGACATAATGACCGAGGCCAAGTCCTTATTTGTTATATTATGTAACGGATCTTAAGAAAAGATATGATTAAAATAATGATTCAAAAGAATATAAACATATCATTTTTAATCAATAATTTAACAATTAATTGTTCTTTTTTGTGAAAAGTGTATCTAAACTTATGAAATTAAACAAATTAACTATCTCTATCTTTATCGTAAATACTGAAATCATGACAAATACCACACCGAGTCATGTCTTCCGTCAGCGGTCATTATCGGAAAATAATGACTCGTGCATTAGCCAATCAGAATGGACGTTACATCTTGTTTATAAAATATAACTATTAAGTGGGAGTCAGGGAGAAGTATAGAAAAGAATATTGGAAGAAAGATGAACTTATCTAACTATTACGTTCTTCCCTCGCATACAAAGAAAAACAGTTGCTCTTTATTAGTTTGACTTCGTCTTCCATACACCATTACGTCATGTAGATCTGTCACGAGGGAATGTCATTTCAGACTGATATTAGATAGGATTACAGACAATGAGTTAAAGAAGATCCTGACGATAATCTTAACAGCACTCATAATAGAGCACAAAATTAAGCAACCCAAGCAAGCTAGAGGTGGGACCAGGCGCCCGGGAGGAGTAAGCATCCCCTGTTATGCAAAACTAAAACTTGCTAAATATCTGTTGAATAGAAATAGATTACATGGTTAAAGGAAAAGGGAATATATTTTCACTCAATACATAAATGAAAGTATGTGAATGTTACAGAAGGTAACGTTAGGGGGAGTAAATATGACACCATCATGTTGGGGTAGGTGGCTGCAGTCTGTTATTAATATCCACCATCAGTTTGATGTTGAACTGTATAAAACTAACCTAGACAGACATACTTTGTCTACTATACACTCCTCACCACATTTATCTGTAACACTGGATGATGGTGGATGGTTACATTTTACAAGAGTATGGCCAATGACACAGGTCACACAATAAATATTATATTGTTATTACTTAAATCTGACTGGTTGAATAGGTAAGTTGACATTAATCAACTCCTCTGTCTATCACAGATTAATTTCAAATGTTTAATAAAAAATGAAATCCAGAGTAGAACATGAAAACAAAGGTAAGTACTTATTAAGCAATATCTAAGATCTTATTTTCCAATCAGTACTTCTTGCGCAAAGTCGATCATGCTATTTTTCCAAGTAAACATACTAAGGCCAAAAATATTTGTGTTTGTAAATTAAGCTTTCTTTGTCTGTTATTTCCCAGCCCCATATCTGTACACTGCATTAGGCTACATATTTTTTTGTACGCGATGTTTATTTCCAGGTTGACGAGTTTTCAAAAATCTGAGGAAAGGGGCATTTTATGTTTTCTGAAAACCCAGGACCTTGTACAATGTACTGTGTAAAAAATTAATGTAGTGGGGGCTGTTGTAGTGTTGATCAGGTACCAGTGGCGGATCCAGTTTTTTTAGTAAGGGGCGTAAAGAATCGATGAGGGGTATGGGGACCGTTAGTGCTTATGGAACTTATTACCTTTCTACCATGAAAATACAAAACATCAGTACAGGCTTGATTTTTTATGGACAAAAAGAATCATTTTTCTACACAATGTATTAAAATGTTAAATGTCTTCAAATCCAATAGCATCATTTAAGAAGAGATAAATTTGCAGCATGGACCTCATGTACGTAAATCATTGCACATATGGAAATAAATTAGAAAATTAGAAAATTTGTGTTTCAAACAAAGGCAGGATACTGGAATAAATGATGACACCGTCATTATTATGAAATAATACCATTTGAATTTTGATTGAAAAAAACATACAGCTTTACGGTTCCGATTTTTTCATCTTTAAATAATTATTTTCTTTGAAAAAAAAAAAGAAAAAAGAAAAAAAGAAAAACAAACATTATTATCTTCTCATATTAACTATGGTGTAGATTTTTTTTAATATATTCAAGCTTATTTAAGAAATGACTGCAATAATGTTTCTGTCTATCGATGTATAGACAAAAACCGATGCACAAACTATACCAGCCGCGAACGGGTTACATTTTGTTTGTGCATCGGTTTGTGTCTATACATCGATAGACAGACAAAATATTAGTCATTTCTTATAATTTAATTGAATTACTACATATTTATCTAGTTTATTTTGCAATTGAGGTCATTTTAGCATTGTTGATTTTCAAATTCAAAACTTGCGACGTAATATATTTGAACAGGCTTAATGTAGCGGCGCTCGAGTTTAGTGACGTCATAATAAGCGACATTGGCTAAACAGCAATAGATAAAATGTCCCTCCGTTCTTTTGTATACTAGGCGTTATACAGACACTACGGAAATAATTAAATCATTTACAGATGTCTTTTGCCTGAAAAATGCATGTTTGTGTGTGTGTGTTTTTTTTTCTAGAAATTATACTAAAACTTACCAGCCCGCGGACCTAAAACAAAATATTAGAATACGATGGCCTTATGTAAATTTGTCAACGGATATATTGCGAAAGAGTTAACTTTGTTTTTCAATTTTGAATATGTAAATTTTTCAATAAGATAGGTTTTGCATTAATGATTCTAGGGCATTTTGCTATTTTCTCCTTATAGCTTCGAAATTACGTCGTTTGTTTGCTCATAGATAAAAACTCCGAAGTCCAAAATTTCTTAATGCTACATAATTTCTTCATATGACGTCAGAAATTGTTCCAACGTAATCAGGGAAGTCCATTTCATGAATCAATCAGTGTATCCAATATTTGTTGTATATATTTGTTATATATTTCTTTTGTACTTCTTAAATATTTATTTACATTTGTAAAATATTAAGAAATTGAGTAAACAAATTACGCCGCCGCCATCTTGCTTTTAAAGTTATATGGTAAGAATTAGCAGGTATGGTGTGGTTGCCCGGTATGGTATGATATGGCAGGTACAGGGTGGTAGTCCGGTATGGTATGATATGGCAGGTACGGTGTGGTTGTCTGGTATGGTATGATATGGCAGGTACGGGGTGGTAGTCCGATATGGTATGATATGGCAGATACGGGTTTGTTGCCCGGTATGGTATGATATGGCAGGTACGGTGTGGTTGCCCGGTATGGTATGATATGGCAGGTACAGGGTGGTAGTCCGGTATAGTATGATATAGTAGGTAAGTGATCGTAGTCCGGTATGGTATGATAAAGTAGGTAAGTGATCGTAGTCCGGTATGGTATGATATAGTAGGTAAGTGATCGTAGTTCGGTATGGTATGATATAGTAGGTAAGTGATCGTAGTCCGGTATGGTATGATATAGTAGGTAAGTGATCGTAGTTCGGTATGGTATGATATAGTAGGTAAGTGATCGTAGTCCGGTATGTTATGATATAGTAGGTAAGTGATCGTAGTTCGGTATGGTATGATATAGTAGGTAAGTGATCGTAGTTCGGTATGGTATGATATAGTAGGTAAGTGATCGTAGTCCGGTATGGTATGATATAGTAGGTAAGTGATCGTAGTTCGGTATGGTATGATATAGGAGATACGGAGTGGTAGTCTTGTATTGTATGATATGGCAGGTACGGATTGGTAGTCCGGTATGGTATGATATGGCAGGTGACTGTCCAGTATGGTATGACATGGCAGGTGCGGGGTATTTGTCCGGTCTGGTATGACATAAGATGTACGGGGTGGTAGTCCGGTATGGTTAGAATTGGTAAGATGTCCAATCTTTCACTAGGACTGAGGTTCCCTTGATTTGCTTGTCATATTTATTCACTAGGATACCTCCTCTCTGCTCTGGAATGTCCTCTTTCATTGACGAAGGTTAAGTACCCGAAACGTGCATGTCTTGTCCAAGCTGAAAATTTTTCTCTTCTAAAATGATGCTATTGAATTTGAAGACGTTTAACATTCTTAAGGATGTCCTCTCTTTTCACAAGGATGTCCCCCTCTTCATTAGAATTTCTCCTCCCTATACAAGAATAATAGAATCTAGCACCACTTTCAGTTCCGGATAGAAAAATATCAGTCGAGGGTGGGATTTATCAAGTCCCAACCGAGGCGTTAGCCGAGGTTGGGACGTTGATAATCCCACCCGAGACTGATATTTTTCTATCCGGAACTCAAAATGTGGTGCTTGATTATATTTCTCGGACATTGAAACTTGCAAAGTCCTCTTGTTTACGCATCAAAATGACTGAACGTCATGCTAAAAGTATGTGCACGTGAAATAACGTGCGTCAAGTTAACTGTGACGTCATAAAGGAACAATCAACAGTGCCGGATCAGGGGTGCCGGATCGAATTCTCCAGCACCGCTGAAAAGGGGAATCAGCCTATCCAATGTGCGAGAATGTGCTTTCTCTTCATGGGAATGTCCTCTATATTCACTATGATGTCCCCTTTCTCCACTAGGATGTCCCCTTACTCCACTAGGATGCACCCTCTCTCCACCAGGATGTACCATCTCTATAATAGGATAACTCCTTACTTCAGAAGGATGTCCCCTTTCTCCACTAGGATGTCCCTCTCTTCACATAGATGTCCCCTCTCTCCACTAATATGTCCTCTCTCTCCACTAGGATATCCCTCTCTCCACATAGATGTCCCCTCTCTCCACATAGATGTCCCCTCTCTCCATATAGATGTCCACTCTCTTCATCATGAGGTACCCTCGCTTTACTGAAACGCTTACTCACAACACAAGATTATCGTCTCTCATCAATGATATTTCCCCTCTGATTTTTATATTAAATTTTATCACAAGGACGGACCTACGGAAGCCCGTAGGTAACAGGTATGAATTATGATTTATCTGGCAGTCTCCAGATAATTTATGTGGCGGCCACCACATAATTATCTGGTGGCCGCCACTTAATTATTTGGCGGCCGTCAGATAAATTATAATTCATAAGACAATAACCTGGGAAGCACGGGTATTATGGAGTGGAATATATATAAAAAAAGAAATGTTGACATGAAAGATAGTTAATAGCAATTCCAAAATCGATCGGCACGGCATGTCATGGATTTTGATGATTTTCGGTATAATGGGTATATATTAAGTACTGACCATGAAAATGACACTTTTTGGCCAATAAGACCTCTGGTTGCCGTGGTTAAGAGGTCATTCTATTTATAGCACTGTTGGGACCATGAAATAAGCCATCTCCGGAGACATCGTTGCCGATATCACTGTAACAGCTTGTTCATCTTTATATAATCTATTCTTCCTTACTTCCATTCTTACTTAGTACACTTAGTTATGTGATATTTATTACAGGAAGCTTATTGTATTAAGTCAAAATAAGTCAAAATGAAGCGAAAAATAGAGGTGAAAATAAGGGCAAATTTAGTGTGTTTTTGACCATTTTCAATCTTAAATATCACAAAAGGCACCAGTAGGAGACCAATAATTTTCATCAAAGGAAATATATGTTAATTGACAAATAAAATGAACGAAAAATTGGAGTGGGTATTTTAAGAGTTTTACCTTAATTCTGTCGCCAAAGACCGTTGCCATGGCAACAGACCTTTTTGCTTGCTTCATATTATCTTTGATATTGATTTTATTCCTCTTTAGAGTTACATAAGATTGTAAAAATGTATGCATGTATAGATATGACTTAAATCTTTTACATAAGAACAATTAAAATGTTCAAGGTCATTGGCTTGGTATTCAAGGTCATTGATACTTTGGGACTCAAATTTTGCATAAAATAGTGATCTTTAAAATTTTTTGTTACCGATTTTACCTATTTTTTATTTTAATATTTTCATAGGTCATATTTTTTATGAAAGCGAATGAATATAAGAATGAAACATTTTAGAATTTATTGAACTGGAGAAATTTAATGGGAAAATATTTTTTCGTCAAAAAACAAGAAAATACAGATTTCGTCCCTTTTTTATCAAAATACTCACCAAGAATTTAGATATTCGAAGATGTGAAGAAACGTTATCAATAGTTCTTAGAAATTAGTGATACGTTTATCATTTTATGGCAAATAACTGTTAAGTTCAATATTTCAAGGTTTCTAAAATATTGACACCTTCATTTTATGAAAAATCAGGATTTTTCGTCAAATCTGGTCACTTAAAGTTTAATGAACTTGGAAATTCAGTGGGTGACCTTTAAATAATTCCACGGTCATTTTGATATTTAAACCCCTCTGATAGACGTACACATGAATTTCTGTTCCAATATAATGTGTAGATAGTTTGATAGAGGTTGTGTTTAAATCTATCGTATGGAAACCTTTCAGCCGAGTGTTGCCATAGCAACTAAATTTGATGCTGCTTTGCATATAAAAGGACAAATTAGCCAAATTAATTTTTCAAATTAATGTATAGTTCAAAGATGATACTAATTAGATAATTAGAATTTGGACTTCAAAAATTGGTGCTTTTACAAAATTTTCAACCTTGTAAAACAGTAAAAGCATGCAAAAAGGGGCTTTTAAGGCCCAAAACAGAGCCTTTTGATGCCATTTTATGGCCCAATTTTTCATCTTGTATACAAGAGGCATCCGAGATGAATGTAAAAAACTTTACAAATATGCATAATAATAAGGATTAAAGGAAAATAGTTAAAGCAATTTCAGATTTAAAAAGTACCTGTTTCCATGGTAACGAAGCCTACAAATATGCCTTGTCCTATAAATTTTCCCTATTTTTGAAACTTCAGACACGGTTACCATGACAACGGCAACCTTTTTGAAAAAAAACTGGGGTTGATTTACCTACTAGTGCTTCATATTGAACTTCCATACCAAAAATCTCAAAAATCCATGACATGCCGTGCGAACATGTCTTGAAATTCTTTGGTTCTTACAGAGAATTGCTGTTAAATGCTGACAGGAAAACCTTGTGTGTTTAGATACAATATCTCAGTTAATGTATAAAAAGATGATCAGCGAAATAGGCACTCTCCGTTTGATTTTTTTAATAGAAATTGGGATTAACATATTTAAAAAGCTTCCCCTTGCATTTCCTCTCCAAACATTGGCGAAGAACAGTCCTTAAAGTCGCTTATATACGCGTTATGTGAATCAATGGGCGATTATTCTCTGTCCTGTGATGCGAAAAAAATAAAAAATAGATATTGGGAGGGGGGAGGGAGGGCTTTATTCATATAACCAGAGAGTGGGTAGGGAAAGGGAGGGATGCTTTATAAAATTAGTCTAATAGGAAAAGAGATTTAGATCTACCTTCTTCAAAACCTTTCTTACTAAATACTGAGGGATGATAATAAGCACAAGTGGGACATACTTAAGACAGAGGGGTCATACTAAAGACAGAGGGGTCATACTAAACACAGAAGGGTCATAGTAAACACTGAGGGATGATACTAAACACAGAGAGGTCATACTAAACACAATTAAATTAAACACAGAGGGGGCATACTAAACACTGAGGGAAAATACTAAACACAGAGGGGTCATACTAAACAGAGAGGGGTCATACTTAATACAGAGAGATAATACTAAACACTGAGGGATAATACTAAACACAGAGAGGTCATACTAAACACAGAGGGGGCATACTCAACGCAGAGGGGTCATACTAAACAGAGATGGATCATACTTACAGAGAGGGATAATACTAAACACAGAGGGATAATACTAAACACAGAGGGGGCATACTAAACACTGAGGGATAATACTAAACACAGCGGGGTCATACTAAGCACAGAGGGGTCATACTTAATACAGACGATGAAACTAAACACAGAGGGGTAATACTCAACGCAGAGGGGTCATACTAAACAGAGAGGGGTCATACTAAACACAGAGGGATAATACTAAACACAGAGGGGTCATACTAAACACAAAGGGGTAATACATGTACTAAACACAGAGGAGTCATACTAAACACTGATAGATTATATAAGATACTAAACACTGAGAGATTACAAAACATACTGACTCTTAACACTGAACTAAACACTGAGGGGATATACTAAACACTAAGAATGAAATAGTGTCCTCCGTAGGGAAGTTTAATGTAATAAATAACAATGAACACTCTCTATCCACAAATTTTCGGCCACTCGGCCTTTATCAAGTGGAAAAGCACGAATACAAAAGAATTCTACGTAATATCCATATCTGCTGGTAAACAAAGCCCAGCGCTGGGCTTTGTTTACCAGCAGATATGGATATTACGTAGAATTCTTTTGTATTCGTGCTTTTCCACTTGATAAAGGCCGAGTGGCCGAAAATTTGTGGATAGAGAGTGTTCATTGTTACTAAACACTAAGAGATTATACAAAATACTGACTCTTAACACTGATACAAACACAGAGGAACCATACTAAACACTGAGAGATTATACAACATACCATGACTCTCCATCATATCCCACCAACTTACTACGTTTTTCGATGCACTTTTTCGACATAGTAACTTTTTCTGTAAGCAGGAGTCCCAAAGGGCACATGTAGCCAAGTTCGATCAATTTTGATCTTTTCTTCAACGAAGTCTAAATTTCTGTTATCAAAATTTCTTGAATTTTCTAAAAAGTGGGTCCTGTAGCATCATATCCCACCCATCTTTCTACGTCTTTCGGTACACTTTTTCGACATAGTAACTTTCATACTTTTTTGGCATATTACATTGTTTAGATTTAGGATCCCTGATGAGGGTTCAGTACCCGAAACGTGCATGTCTGTTCCACGTTGCCAATTTATCTGTTCTTAAATGATGCTATTCAATTTGAAGACGTTTACATCTTAACACTGATACAAAACACAGAGGAGCCTTATTAAACACTGAGAGATAAGACCAGATACTGACTCTTAACACTGAAACTAAACATAGCGGAGCCACACTAGCCACCGAAAGATAATTCAAGATACTGACTTTCACCACTG